>JBBPQZ010001020.1:0-10695 GCA_038092795.1 Boletus rubissimus | reverse complement strand
GCACTTTGCGACTGGTATCCCCAGTCTAATCCACTTTGTTCACCACTATAGGCATTGCCTTGGCCTCTTGGTCATTGTAGCCTGTGTTGTTCGGAAAGGACCCACATACCCTCCTCATCGAGCCAGAAGCCGTGTACTCTGCGAGCAGATACCTGAGCCTTGTGGAAGTGATCAGACTCTTCGGAGGTAGTTCATAACACTCATGGTGTTAAAAAAGTGAGAAAGCTCATAAAGCTAACTAAACGACTAACCCACCTTGCACATGACCACCACCCCGTCAACATCCGCCCCTGCCTCCCCTGTATTGATGACCGCCGCAAAGGCTGCAAAAACCCCCACAAATATGCAACCAAGGCGAGGGCCATTCTTACCAACCTGGCTCCTAAATACAATGTCTCCACTAGGTGCCCTAACAACAACCTCACACTGACCCACCACCACCTAGAAAAGAACTCTCGAGCCATGATCAAAAATGGTGATGAAATTACCTTTAACCCTATGATAACTGCATGATTCAGCCTTCAAGAATGTTTCTGAGTTTTCATTAACCCCTCCTGAGTATCTGACAAACCCGCCCTTCACCTCAAACACCCCCGCATGCCCAAGATTGCCCCTATAATGGCATATACTGACAGCTCATGCCGCAACAACAGCAAACAAGACACGGCCTGCGGCAGTGAAGTGTACTTCAGAGAACAACACCCCCTTAACACCTCAGCAAAGATCCCCGACCCCCACCAGTCCAACCAAACCAGCGAAATAGCTGCCATCCTCATAGCCCTGCAAAAGGTAGACATAGCAATCCCACTAACCATCATAATGGACTCATGCTATGCCATGGACGGCCTCACAAAACACCTCAAAATCTGGGAAGATAATGGATGGATCGATGTGGCCAACGCTCCCTGATTCCATGTAGTAGCATACCACCTGTGCAAACGCTCAGTACCCACCACCTTCAAGTGGACAAAAGGCCACGATGGCTTGATCAGAAATGAATGTGCAGATGCACTAGCCGACATGGGGGCGGCAAAGCCCCAAGATGACCCCATTAACACCTCCATCCCCCCTAATTTTGACCTCTCCAGTGCAAAACTGGAATCCATCTCCCAATCCACGGCCTACCATGGGATACTAGCCTCTATCACCCCACCACCCTATAACCATGCCACCAGCATCAACCTAGATGTTGCTCACCACGCAATACATACGTTATCCAACTCCATGGAAACAGACACCTCTATTTGGGTGAAAAGCAGAAACCCAACAATATGAAAACCCATACAACTATTTATCTACAAAGCCCTCCATAATACCCTAAAGATTGGAGATTTCTGGGCCACTATACCCAGCCCACAATACGCCATGAGAGCACTCTGCCACCACCCCGAGTGCGACAAACCTACGGAGGCAATGATCAGTGTACTTCAACAGACATTACAGATGTACCTGGAGTACCTCACGACCCTCTACCATCACCTACCAGCACACATAAACGAACCACACAACATGACAAAACCCTAAGCATTGAGGGCGAGGAAGATAGGAAAGGTCTTGCAAGCTGTGATGCTGGATTTACCTGCAGCGATATGGACACGTCAGGACCATTTGATGACACTGATGACACTATGGACAGACCTAAGGAGCTGCGGAATGTGTCAGAACACGAGCAGGAACGCTCTGAGCAAAGAGATGGAAAAAACTCACCTAGAGTGGCTGCCAAGTGAGCCAGACGATGAAACAGTCACACCAGGCTACTCCCACAGCACCCAGGAATGTACTAAAGGTGCTACAATGCGGCGCAATGACGATCTGAATGCGCTACATTGACATAGAGCACCAGGAGGCCAAGAGGGCAAGCAGGTCGAATCAGAAGCTGTCAAGTGCAAATGCAGTACCAAAGCGATGCAGATGGCATCAAGACACATGGGAGATGTGGCAGAAAGGATGGTGCAACGAGCAGTGCATATTACGACTCAATACAGGTCGAAATGAAGATGCTAGCTGCAAACAAGCCAAATCAGCAACAACGGAGGAAGCGCACGACGTGCAACGTACCTGAGCCATCCAGACCCCCTAGCAATGTCACTAGACATCCCGTGAACCCACTGCATCGACAAGGAAAAGAGAAATTGTGACCTAGAAGAGTTAATTGGACCTGATTGAGAAAATCGACATACTGGGTCATATGGTGGCATTGAGGCCAAATCAGGCGAATTGAAGCAGTCAGATACCATGCACATGGTGTACAAAGGCCGGGAAAGTGATCCTGAGGCATGATATACACACATGAAGGGGCTAGCATCAATTAATGGTGAGCATGTAAGGAGAAATAGCACAAGCATTTTGCCTGAGCTGCGACTTACCATATATGGACACTGTTTAAACGCATTTAGTGGAATTCAAGTTGGATTTACGATAATAATGGCAGTCACAGTGAATTTTTGATTGATTAGGAAATTGAGTACAACATGTATTCCTTGACTACCTAAACACCCTGCTGAATTACTGAGTTACAAATAGTTGATTGAAGTTTAGCATAATCGAGCATGATTGTCCGGGACTCCATATCAACTGGCCAGTTTGCAATGAACTCACAGAAAGGTAAAAGGTATCGTCATACGAAACATTATCTATAACTAGTCATAGGGGTTACTCAAATAGCCCGTCATTGGACAGCTGAGGAACATTGATGCGCTATGACATTCACATTGTGGCTTGCTGGAGTAGGTCATCACCAAAACCTTGGTACCCATAAAATGCAATAACAAGAAAGCACCCATGGCTCTGCCACCCCAGCAAGTTTGCCTCAGTCTCTTCAAAGACAATCCATTTTATTGCTGCCCTCGCCACTTTGGCAGTGAGAGTGGTCTTGGCTTCTGGGCGTTCTGTGAACTGGCAAGAGCATATCAAGAATGTTGTCATGCTTGTACAAGAAAATCAGTGAACGAGGCTTTCTCTAGAATCTGTACCCTAGTGACTTGCACTCTAACTCACCCCTGCTTCTTGTCAGCTCATTTGACTCATTCTTTGGTGACCTCTCATACTGGAGCAATATCGACAACATCCATCATTTGTGAGGCAAATACTGCAATCCAGTATGTTGTACTTTCCAGCCTTGTACTGCGCAGTTAATGGGGCTACAGGCTAATCTCACCTTGACCAAGTCCACGTGAATCTGCACCAAACCTACTGGCAACAACGTCTCTCCTGACAACCTGAATCACTTCCTCACCGGCATCGACTACCAACTCTTCTTCACTTACCACCCTAATGAATCAGGTCTTCCCAATGTTGTCGAGAACCAAGAACGCATGCTCGGCTTTGTCATAGAACATGAAATCACCCATCGCATGTATAACCTAACCCATGCTGCCGATGTCATCTAATATCTTCCCAAGGACATGATACCCATCTACCACACAATGGCTGAGAACTATGTCCTGTTTGACCACTGGTTCTGTGACGTTCCCAGTCCTACAAATCCTAACCGGTATGCTCTTTACCATCAAGCCCACCATGTTCTAGCCAACATGAACTAATGGCTGGTTTAAAGTAATGCAGCGCCTACATGACCTCTGGCACGTCCTATGGTCACAGAAGAAACAACCTCATGTTCCACATCTTTGGTCTTTCTCAGTGCTCCATCTTCCAACAGCTCAATGAAGCCAGCATTACCTGGATCAACTATTACAACTCCAGTTTCAACCCAGATGCCGACTTTTACGAGTGGACATATACAAGTGGGAGGTCGGAAACGCCCATCCAGCCCATCATGCAGTTCTTTGCGGACGCCAAGGCAGGGACATTACCTCAGTTCACTTGGATCAATCCTGAGGTGGGAATGCCAGTCATGCCCTTGTCCTGTTCATGTTTTGCATGTCTGAACAGGCTTTCTCTTTTTGTGTCCAGTGCTATTCTTATCACTTGATGCATCCTCCTAGCCCTGTCAACATGGGTGAGGCGTGGACAAAAAATGTTTATGAAGCCCTTCACAACTCACCTCAATGGGATGGCATGCTCTTTTTAATCACCTTTGCTGAGCATGGCATATATCGCGGTCTTTGTCCTCGGAGCAAGAGACTCATTCGCATTGCCTTTTCAGGTGCAGGGCTACACAGATCATGTGTCACCGCCTGTCGGTGTCCCTCCGGACAATGATTTGATCTACACCAAACTGGCGCAAGATGGAAAAAACTATACGTTCTCCTTTGATAGACTTGGTATCTGGTACATCCGAGCTGTGTTCTCGTCTGATTTCTGTCCTGTGCTTTACCTAAATAAAAATAAAAACTTGGATAGCGTACTCGCTCTCGTCATCTCACCTTGAGTCAAAAATGGCATGCTGGAACATGTTAGCAAGAATGGGTCGTTCTACAGTCACTCTTTCCTTTCCGCATTCATCAGCAAGGTAAGTACCCTATTCTTTTCTTCTCATCAGATACTGTTATGAACTACTGCCGAAGCATCTGATCACTTCCACAAGGCTTGGACAATGCTTGCAGGCTACACGTGTCCTGGCTCAATGAAGAGGGTATGGGGGTCCTTTCCGAACAATGCAGTCTACAATAATCAAGAAGCCCAAGGCAATGACTATCACAGTGAACAAAGTGGATTAGACTGGGGTTTCCAGTCGCAAAGTACTAGCTTATATACTATACAGGCGCGTGCACAGACCATGCTATGCATGGGATGAACTACCATAATTAGACTAAGTGATCTCACGACCATGGGAACGCGATAACGGAAATTAACGGGGCTGTGTGAGAAGAGCGGAAATTAAAAGAGCGCAGTCACCTTGTGGTATGACGTCATTGGTTCTAGACCTGGTCATGTGAGGATTACCACGGTCACGTGCACAGATCACGTGACTGGAAAAGAAGGAATATAAGTCCAAAAAAGTTTGAAAATGTTTATATTATAACACTACCCCCTTTTTAAGACTCGAATTCCAGGCGAGTCGTGGTATGGTCTATGATTGTAAAGTTCTTGAAGGGAGAGAAAAGAGAGTTGAAAGAAGAAGCCGTGAGTCTGCGGAGCTTGCGTGGAGTGGAAGGGTTAGACTTGTGGAAATCGGCAACTGCCAGAGGGGCAGTATTAATGATATCGGCAGATTCCCATGTACGATCGGTTTCATCATAACCTTTCCAATGAACCAAATACTCCAACTTCCTATTTTTAAGACACGATGAGGCGATATAGTCCACCTCGAATTGTTCTTCCCCTTCCTGGTCTACTTCAATCGCATCGGGACGGACTTTGGGTTGTCCTGGTAAGGTTTCCCGATAAGGTTTAACACGAGAGATGTTGACTGTGGGATGAATGCGAACAGCATTGGGGAGTTTAAGCGTTACAGCGTTAGGAAGGACCGCGGTGATAGCATAAGGTCCAATCCATTTTTGGGTTAACTTTTTAGCCATATATGGAAGTTTGAGTTTATCGGTAGATAGCCAGACTTGCTGACCAATAGAATACTCCGGGGCTTTGGAATGACTTTTCTCTGCAGAAGCGACCATGCGATCTTGAGTATTTTCAAGCGCTGCTTCTATCTCCTTGTGGGAACGGCCCATTTCTCCTGCGAAACCTGCTAATTTCCCTTCAAATCCCATGCGAGGGGCATAATTACGTGTGACGTTGAATGGGATAGAGCCGGTAGCAGTGGTGACGGTATTATTGTGGGAGAATTGGGCCATTTTGAGCCAGTCAGCCCATTCATGCTGTTTCTTTCCTACGTAAGTGCGGAGATATTGTTCTAGATCTCGATTAACACGCTCCATTTGGCCATCGGTTTGTGGATGATAGGCCGTGGAAATCTTTTGCGAGATACCGAGGAGTTTGCATAGATCCTTGGTGAAAGCAGACACGAATTGGGGACCATGATCAGAAACTAGAGTGGAGGGGAGTCCGTGGATACACCAAACATGTTCCCGAAATAATTTAGCTAAGTCCAAAGAAGAACAAGTATCATAAGTGGGAATGAATACAACTTCTTTAGAGAAGCGATCCACTATCACGCAAATAGCCATAAAAGAATGTGATTCGGGTAAACCCGTAATGAAATCGACAGAGAGATCTTCCCATGGTCTTTTAGCCACAGGTAACGGAAGGAGTTTTCCTGCCAGTGCTTTTGACTTTCCCTTCGTGAGGGCGCACACTTGGCAGCTATCTACATAAGTTTTAATGTCTTTGGTGACACCAGGCCATGAAAAGTATCAAGTAAGAGTATGAATAGTTTTAGAGTGTCTGCCATGACCGGCGATGGGAGAATCGTGGCATAGAGTAAGGAGACGAGTACGTAAAGACAGAGGTACGAAAACTTTGTTTTTGTCATTTTTGAAAATGTTCATAGAGTCATCAAAAAGGAAGTCGTTCATGGCATCCACTCTGAGAGAAGTAGATTCTGATTCCAACTCCGAAAGAAAGTCCGAAGATAAAGAAACCAAATTAATGAAAACAGTGGGAGGCAGAACCGTGATATTGGCATTATGATCCTGCATAGCCTCACCATGGTCTGGACGGCGAGAAAGCACATTGGCCCAGCCATTAGAAGAACCCAGCTTGTAAATAAAGGCATAATTAAATTCCTGGAGTATGGCATGCCAACGAGCCTGCCGACCGCTGAGAGTTTGCGGTTTCTTCCAATACTCCAAGTTCTTGTGATTGGTCCAGATTTCGAATCTGTCGTGACCAATAAGGTAATGGTGCCACTCTTCCAGCACTCGAATCACTGCAAGCAATTCTTTATCGTAAATAGGATAATTGCGCTCAGTGCTATCAAAGGAATGGGAGATGAAAGCAATAGGTCACCAGTTACCATCATTACATAAGGTGGAGAGCACAGCTCCAGTAGTGATATCCGAGGCGTCCGTTTCGACCCTAACTTCCTGATCCTGATTAGGATAAGCCAGAAGTAGGGCAGTAGTGAATTTCTTTTTGAGGGCTTCGAACGCCACTTGTTGATCAGGACCCCAGGTGAACAGAACGTCTTTCTTGGTAAGATCATTCAAGGGGCGTGCGATCTCAGCAAAGCCCGAAATGAAATGCCTATAATAATTACATAGACTGAGGAATCCTTGGAGCTGTTTCAACCTAGTGGGAATTGGCCAATCCATTACTCCAGCAACTTTCTTTTCCTGCATTTCCACCCCCTTTTTAGATACAACCATGCCCAAAAAGTCCACTTTATCCTTCGAGAAGTGACACTTGGAGGGTTTGACGTAAAGGTCATTATCACGTAAGCGACGTAGAACCTCTTTTACGACCTCCTCGTGTTCTTCCCAAGTCTTCTTCGATGTAAATATCATACAATTGTCGATATAAATAATTACGACAGCATACATATCATTGAAAATATCGTTCATCATTTGTTGAAAGGTAGGAGGAGAATTAGTCATTCCGAAATACATTACCGTGGGTTCATAAGCACCAATGGGGGTAACAAAGGCGCCTTTCCATTCGTCACCTTCTTTGATCCGTACGTTATTGTATCCCCAGCGCAAGTCTAGGGCCGTAAACATATCGGCATTTTTTAACCGATCGATGAGCTGTGGGATCAAAGGAAGCGGATAGGAGTTTTTGATAGTACCCTCGTTGAGATAACGGTAATCGATGACCATATGCTTCCCACCGTCCTTTTTAGGAATAAAGAAGATGAGAGATGTTTGAGGCGATTTGGAAGGAGCGATATAACCCTTTTTAAGCTCCTTATCGATGAATGTGCGAACTTCGTCCATTTCAATGTCCGATAGGGGAATTACTCGACTCTTCTTCGGAACAAAGTCTGGCTTGAGATCTACAGCATGATCCCAAGGCTTTTGTAACGGCATTCTTGTTGACTCCTGTTCTGAGAAAACTTCAAGGAACTCATGATACACCTCGGGGACTTGATCTTTGAGTCCTTCCTCGATAGTACGTAAAAAAGAAGGACTAGGTTCGAAATAATTAGATGCATGAGGTCCAGAACCCATAATTTTGCAATACTGAGTGCAGCGTGGAAAAGAAATGATTTTCTGCACCCAGTCAACCTCGGGATTATGGCGGAAGAGCCAATCGTACCTGATGATCATGCGATGTGTACCTAATTTAGATATATAAGCGTCTATAGTTTCAAAGTGTCCAGCGATTTCCATGATTAGGGTTACCACATGACGGATTTGGCCAATTGCGCCTTCTGATCCATCAGCATTATGTATCTTAATCGGGTTATCGAGAGAAAAGAAAGGAATGCCGTGATGAATAACATAATCTTGATCAATAAACGTGTGGGTGGCACCAGAGTCCAGGAGAGCTCTGAACCGATGACATTCCCACTGACCATCCCGCTGGCAACGTATGACAGTCTCAAGTGAGAACTCTCCGCTGAATGACAATGTCGTTGCGCGATGCTGGGAAGTCATGACACATGAGAGGGGTTTATAAATAGAACTAATTTTTTGTTGTTTTTGGAGAGAATTAAGCACACTATTATTTAATTCTGGTGCCGCACTCAATTGAGACGCTCTCACGGAATGCAAAGACATACTACATAATACAGAAGATAAATCTGAAACAGGGAAATCAGAATCAGAACAAAACGTAAAAGAAGATGAAGAAGAAACAAAATTAGGTCCATGCACGGAGGAACCCTCTACTCCTACGTGCTGTGTCCTTTTAAAGCCTCAGCCGCGCGTTGCTTGGCTTCGATTTCGAACTTGCCCCTATAATAAGCCTCTGCTTCATCCGAGACAAACTGTTGGGCAGCCATTGCTACTACCGGTGCCGTAACCGGGGGAATGGGAAGGGGACGGGAGACGAATTGTTGCGCTACTTGTGCCTGAGAATATTCGGGGACCGGGACGTAAGTTCCCTGGTCATAATCCCATACAACCTGCTGGTGCTGTTGGGGAGGACGGGGTGGACGACGCTAAGGGTTCTTTGGGCAGTCGGGCTTGATATGCCCAGGGAGATTACACAAAAAACAAGTTCTTGTGTCAGGCCTTGTTGGTGCAGCTTGCTGCACGCTTATCTCCATAGGTGCGCCGCGACCTGGTTGAGTTCCTACCGCTGTAAACTGTGGACGTTGAGGGGGGGGAGGTTGAGACGGAGGTGGATATTGATAATGACCCTGAGGCCGTGGGACAAAACGAGAGTTTGAGGGGGGACCACATTCTATCGCCATTTGCTCATAAGCTCGACCGACAGCTCTATAATTTTCCTTGAGCTCCTCGATTCCGAACTCTAGTTCAGGATGGTTCATCCAGACTCTTTCGTAAATGCGGTAGTCAACCGCCTTTTTGAGGAGCATATTGGCGTGATAGTCCTTGATGTTTGCCTCGTTTTGAAAAACTTCGAAGCACTGAAGGAACAGGTCGATAGGGTGACCGTTCTGTCGGAGACCTTCTAATTTCCGAAGTGATTCGTGTGCGAGTACGTCAATCCGGAAATAGCTCTTTATCTCTTTTTGGAGCTTGGACCAACTTGGCCAAGCTGAGTCTCCTTTTGTTCCAACAACGACGTCTTGTGCATTCTTGACCTCTATTTCCTTGTTGTCGAGGTATTTCTCCAGCGTGAGCTGAGCGAAGCCATCCGCCTTCTTCTCGAATCGTGAAAGGACAGTGATGCATCTCAGCTTGTCCGACTTCCACGTTTGGGCATCTACCCAAAGACGTAACTTGACCCACCAAAGACGGAAGGTGGATCTATCACCATCCCATTTATCGGGGTCAGCGATCTTCTTAGTCACGTTGTTCTTTTCCTGGTTTACGTTTAGGGCGGATAGCCTTGCGACGAGATCATCTAAGTCCACCGAGTTCGACATATTTGATTACAGGGCGGAGATAGGAGGTTGGGCGGAGATATGATCAGAAGTGTTTGACACCGAAGTGTTCGAAAGAGAAGGAATGGTGCTTAGTACGTTGTTTGTCGTGGGAAGGCCAATAGACCTTGTGGGTGCGGGATCGGGAAGGAATCTTAAAAGTGTCTTCTTTCAGTTGCTTATTGTGTGGACTTTTCCAACCACACTCTGGGCAACCTACAAACTTGCTGCCTAAGGAAATACTTCTTGGAGCAGAGGTAATATCTCCTTCTCCAAATACAATGATGGAGGTGGCCACAGCGACCTAAAACAGAATCTAGAATAAAACTACGTAAAAGAGTCGAAGATGGGGGAGACCGGATCCGCCTGGCTATGGCATACAGAAATACTATCCGCGTTAGGCGTGACGTCACAGGTGATCACGCGAACCTGGGTACACCGGCGTAGTACCACCACGGACAGTTAGGCACTCAACTGACAATGGGGGCTAGTGCTCTATGCCCGACAGCAACATTATTCGTATTTATGATGGCGGACGACTGTATATAAACAGCGTGGGGCAAGTGCTGGTCTCGCTACTGTCAAGTGGTAGTACCTCTAATTCCCTTAGCTCTGGGACCCAAGCGTTGTGTATGCAGTCTAATCCAAGTGTTATGAACTACCGCCGAAGTGTCTGATCACTTCCACAAGGCTTGGACAATGCTTGCAGGCTACACGTGTCCTGGCTCAATGAAGAGGGTATGGGGGTCCTTTCCGAACAATGCAGTCTACAATAACCAAGAAGCCCAAGGCAATGACTATCACAGTGAACAAAGTGGATTAGACTGGGGTTTCCAGTCGCAAAGTACTAGCTTATATACTATACAGGCGCGTGCACAGACCATGCTATGCATGGGATGAAC
>JBBPQZ010001019.1:0-10699 GCA_038092795.1 Boletus rubissimus | reverse complement strand
ACTATCCCGTTCGTGTACGAGTGTCGTGGACGGTATGCAGTCTACGGGAAAAAGTACGTACCAGTCATTGGCAAGCACCTATAATAACCACCTGCGCCGACTTCCAGATCGTTCGGGAACAATCGAAATCGGAACTGAAAATGGAATATATTCGCTCTCCTTCGTCAAGGATGGTGAGCAGCTATTGAGCGGCAGTCCAGGGGCGATACTTCGGCGATGGCAAGTAAGTGATGGACACGAGTTTGAAGCAATTCAAGCAGGTAAAGCTAGTGGCTCAATCTGGGCTGCTCCGCTATCGCTGGATCGCAGATGGATAGTGTGTGGGTTCTGGCCAAGCCATGTAGTGGTGTGGGATGCAGAGACCCACGAAAAGGTCCTAGATGCGGACTGTCACGGAGGCGCAGTGTCGTCAGTTGACATTTCCCCCGACTCGACGAAATTTGCGACGGGCGGGTTTGACAATGATCGTGCGTTTATCTGGAGGATGACCGGGACCACAGGAGAACGGCTCGTCGGGCCGACGTAGCACGACAGTCGCTTGGTAGCAGTGAGATTCTCTTCAAACGGTGACCGCCTCGCCACCGCTTCGCTAAAGTCGATCCGAGTCTTCAACAGTGGCAATGGCCAGCAGCTGTTAGCCATCCCATGCTCGCTCAAGCCAAACATATCCACGCCACTCGCCTGGTCGGCCGACGGTTGTCAACTTTTCGCTATCCAGTTCAGTGAAGCCAAATGTTTCGATGCGTCTTCAGGGTCCTTCCTCCATACATGGTCCGTTCCTGACGGTACATCCGATAGCTATTCTTCTCTCGCCCTATCACCCAACCAAAAGTTTATTGCCGTTGCCGCACACAAATCACTATCTTTCTGGGATGCCTCCACGCACAAGCTGCCTTCGGTCCTTGGCGTTGTCTCCCAACAACAGCTACGTTGCAACCGGCCAACAGAGCGGGACAATTACCTTGCAGAGTCTTCGTGATATCCTTCCAGAATGGTACCAAGTAGACGTAAGTGATTCCACTCGTAAATGTTGGCGAATCTGAAATGTTGCGATCTACGCCCATTGTTCCCTCGTATCGTGAGTGTGCTCAAACATCGATCGTTTACCTGTTCTGATCCTTTCACTCCCGCAGCGCCCCAGTTGCCGCTCATGAAACTGGATCGTGACGCATTCAATTTCTGGACGCAGGGTAACTTGACTCGCATGGAAGAATTTTTGACAGAAGAAATCATACCTCCCTCGGATTCTTCTCACCACGCACATGCGCTCACTCACCGCGCTCTCGTACGTTCACGTTCGAATCAATACGATACGGCCGTCGACGACGCGGTGCAGGTAATGCTATCATCCCTTCTTTATGTTCGTGTTTACTCAACTTCACTCAAGTCCGTCAACCTTCAGCCGACCGTCGTCGGGCATATAGCAAAGGCCATTTCTCTCGTCCAACAGAAGGATCAAGACGTGACGATGCAGGTGTTTGACCTCGTATTTCGTGATTGCTTTCTAGACGAGGAAAACTGCAAGCTTCTCTTGCTAATCAAGGCATGCCATTTAAATCTCAAGTCGTCATGTCGAGCTGACAATATATTCTCTTCAGGCCATTCCCTTGTTTATCTCCGGAAATATTGCCATTGCTATATCACGTGTGCAGGATCTCATTTTGACTGCGGATAATGATGCAATGTACTATTATCTTCAAGTACGTGACTGATAGATCGACGATTCACGTCCATTACCTCTGACGTTAGATATAGGTCCTCGGAAACATGTATTTGAAGCAAGAGACTATTTGCGCGCCATAGAGTCGCTGGAGTGTGCACAGAATATAACCTCATCCCAACCAAGCCTTCATTTGATAACAATCTCACTCGTGAGCTGCTTTCCATTCCGTCGTCGGGGTGTAGATTGACTTCCGGAAGATGTTCGGATGGAACTTCGACGGACTCGAGATCATCGTCCAGAAACACTTGTTCGAAACCCTTTACTCTGCCGGCCACACACACGAGGCCGCTGAGGCTCTTCTCAAATTGATGAGTACCATGGATAAAGAAGCTCGAACGAGCAGTGCTCTTGCCGATTGGAATTCCGGTGAGTTTTGACCGTCAAATCCTGAATAGTGGAAGTAGATCCGAGGGTGGTGGTTAGATTTCACGCAAGAGTGTGTCAAGAAGTTTGAAACTCACGGCGACGAAACCATGAATGCCAAGAAATACGATGATGCGATTTCATGTTACACTGCTTCATTATCTCTCAATCCCCCTTCCCGCGTCAATCTCCTCGTTAAGCGAAGCAAGGCGCGAGCCCAGAAGAAGATGTGGGAAAGTGTTTTGGAAGACGCAAATGAAGTATGATTTTCGTCTATCATACATTAGGTCATCCTGATGATGCGAACACCATCCAGGTAATTCAGCTGGACTCTTTGTATCTTTGGGGTTACGAAACGAAACATGCAGCACTTCTCAGCTTAAAACGATATGACGAGGCTATCGACACATTCCGGGATATGCTCTCGGTGATCGAGCAGTCACCTGACAGAGAGACTCGCTGTGAGTGTATCCCTCTCAATACTGACTGTGACGAATTCATGCTGCTTTACAGGTCTTCGCGAGAAGTATGTTTCGCCCTCCCAGACGGAGTCGGCTATTGACTCCATCGCTCGTGGGATCTTCATGATAAGCCCCCTTGTTCTCATCGATGTCGAGACGGGTCATCTATGTGATGGATCAGAACGAATGCGTCTATTCAAGTCTGAAGTGATATTCAAAGAACTGGTTTCGTCAATGACGAGGAAGATAGATGATGCAAGGATCCTGCGAGAGGTCGCAAAGTATTTTCCAATATGTGACGTTGTCGCATGTATGGCAAGGGAGGGAACCCTCATTCCAGGATGTCAGATCGGTCGAGTCGATTCGGAACCTGGACTCGTCGGAACTCACTGACAAGCTGCGCAAATTCTGCGAGGTGGTGCATGAGGAAGGTTATCGTTGGGCATGGAGCGACACATGCTGTATAGACAAGACTATCAGCACGGTATCGAACGAGTCGCTCACGCTGATGTACATGTGGTATGAAGAATCGGCTGCGACACTCATCTATCTTGCAACTGTGGCATCTCCATCGTCCCTTGGTGATCTCACGCAAAGTATCTGGTTGACACGAGCTTGGACTCTTCAGGAACTCCTCGCCCCAAAGGTGGTCCGATTTTATGACCAGGATTGGAAGCCATACCTCAATGATCAACACGCTAACCACACGGAGTCCCCAGAGATCATGGGGGAGCTTGCGAGAGCCATCCAGGTCCCCGTCGAGACCATCACTGCTTTCCGAAATCCTGATAGTTTTGGGGTGCGAGAGAAACTACGGCTAGCTTCGACACGCAATGCGACCCGGGAGGAGGATGTCGCCTACTCTCTGATTGGTATATTCAAAAGTGATATCAAGCCAAATTACGGAGATAGAGAGAAGGCTCTCGGTCAACTCCTCGAGGAGATCGTCACTCGTTCTGGCGAAGTGACAGTCTATGACTGGACGGGCAAGTCTTCGCCATACAACAGCTGCCTTCCCGTCACACTTGCTGTTTATAGCCGAATGCCGCATATTTCACCTGTCGTCGAAGATGCCGAAATGGATGCGCAAGTTGCGACATTACGACGCTCACTATCTGAGCTTGAAGCTATGCTTATCTATGACCGGATCGCTCGTTTACCTCCAGCACGCTTCGCTAGCCGCCGGCTATACCTCCCGTGCATTTCTTCGCAGTCAAGAAGCTTGGTGCACAGGATATCGGGAGTGGTCAAGAGATTTGTTATCGAGCTCACGTGTCAGGCATTGGCCAGGTGGAATTTCGGACATCGGACAGGCTCTCGTTGAAGGAGCCCCGCAGGCTCGTTCTGGTGCATCCGTGGATTCGCGGTCTGTGCGACCCACTCGACGGGCTCGGTTGGGAAAGTGCATCGGATGACGAGTCCGAGTCTGATTCGGGAGTGGAGACCCAGGCTGGATCCGCGCCAAGCTCGCCTTTGCATGTTCTACCTGCCGCCAAAGTGGATGGTTATACCCGGGTATTGCGGCTCGTCGTTCGTCTACAATAACCATTCCACGCGCTGTTACTGCAGCGACAGCCCAATAGAGAGTATAAACGAGTCGCGACAGAGCATGAGATCGTTGTGCCAGGACTCGACCGTGAGATCAACTCTGCCAAGGATGTCCGTACGGAAGTCGTGGAGATATTGTGATGGGCGAAGGTACACTTGCGTTCGTGTAGTTTACATTCTTGTCGCTTTGCTGTCTTGTCTTTTCGCTCAGGCTGTCGTGTTTCTCTCTGCTCGATCGTATGGTTCTCGAAGTGTAGCTGCCCCATGACATTATACCGCGCGCTATGGCGCTATGTCACTCGTCTCGACGATACCTTTCACGAACTGATAGCTGTTGCATTCGTTTAAGTTACGATGTACATACAATTCAGCTTGTAGGATGTTGACCTTCCAGTATCAAAACGTGCAGACACCGTTGCACACCAATAAGACCAACGTGTCGGACAAGTCAGGTCGAGTAATACTTGGATCCCCCTTCAAGCCTGTTCCCCGGTTACAACTAAAGTGCGTGAGAAAATGCAATCCGAGGGTGTTCCTCCGCAACTTCGTGTTTGCTTAATATAAATCCAACGAACTCGCCTCCTCGTCCTTTCGCTTCAGGAATCCTCTCCAGTAGATGATAGTAAAGGAGTAGAGTATCTCGATACTCGAGACCTCAAAGAAGGTGGTCAAGTATAAGCAGTGCTAGCATCGGCGGCCCCTCCCGTCGTCGATATCTTTGTCTACGCACCGCAGCTGCGGACGAGTCGACACACAGACAGCCACGTCACTCGAGATCAGAAATAGTTAGCCTGGGTATGGTCAGAAAGCGCTTCGAGTTAGACTCCCAGCGATCGGGCGTGGACTGGCGCCGACGGCCCGATGTACTAATGCTCTTGGGCCTAGTTTATACTCACAGCGTTCTGATCGGCCAAGTGGCAATGCACCTGGACTCCTGCTGCTGCGTTTCTGATTTCCCATGCAGTAATTCAAGTACGTTGAGCATCACGACAAAATCTGCTGTATTATCTGATCATCCCTGAGACACGGGGAGTCGCACTGTCATTTGACATTCCATGTGAGAGTAAGAACCCTCGAACGTGGGCTTGACACATCTTAGGCTCGACCCCGTATGTATTATTCACACTGAAACTCGTCGCCTATAACGTTTGGGTTAAACAAGACTCCACTGACAGCGGATTCGCAAACACAAAAGGTCTGTCAAACGCTGGCAAATCGCGGGTAAGACCCATATTGGTGAAACGAAATACTATACCCGACCGCATCAAATGATCTTGACACCACGGCGGCCATGCACAGGTTAGCCTTAGGCCGTCGAATAGGCTTTCGTCGCCTATAAAGTAGAGCGAGGCACCAATGACGAGTCCTCAACTTGCATTCGGACTGCATGTCGTCTCCCTCCCCCTTTCTATCACTACTCGTTTCCTTGTCCCTTGTTGCGGGGGCTTTCGCACAAGTACCACCGTATGCAGATCCGAACCAAGTCACTCTCGGGACCCCTTCCTGGCCGGGCGCGTCTACCTGGGCAGCCTTGAATAGTACCCTGGGTGGTCGGCTGCAGGCATTGCGTCCATGGGCTGCGGTGTGTTATACTGAGGATCCCCTCTACGATCCGGCCGAGTGCATGACTGTGTTGTCAAACTACACGAATGATGTCACAGTAAGTCTTGTCCCGTTACCTGACTTGCGTCGAACGCGTTTCACGATCCTTCCGTCTAGCGTGAAAGCATTGCTGCAGCGCTTCTCTGGACGAACTGGGAGAGTTGCGGCTATAATAATGGCTGTGCATTGAACTACTCAAATCCACAGCTGGTGTCCGGTGAAACATGTCACCAAGGAACTACGCCGCCATACAGCGTTGCGATATCGAGTGCCCAGGATGCCAGCGATATCGTTAAATGGGCTACCACCCACAATGTTAAACTGACGATTAAGAACACGGGTGCGTTATGGTTCCACATTACATACTTCTCGTGTTCATTTATAGCTTGTCTCAAAGGTCATGACTACCTCGGTCGTTCATCGGGCCCTTCTTCTCTTCAGGTCCTCACCCATCAAATCAACAGTGTTGCGTATGTCGCCGATTTCGTTCCGCAGGGATCGTCAGCTACGCCAGTCCCCGCCATTACGATTGGCGCTGGAGCGCAACTGGAAGCCAGTGAGCATGCATTCTCCTTCACCTACGTTTTTGCTCACGGCTGGCACTTCACTTAGTCTACGACATTGTGGAGGCAAACAATGTTTCGGCCGTATTGGGAGGCTGTCTGACCGTCGGTGCTGGCAAGTCGTACATTTCACTCTTTTGCTGACTATTGGGTACTTACCATCAGGCCAGCGGGCGGGTTTATCCAGGCAGGGGGATACGGTATGTGAGTTTGCGAAACCTCGTGATCATTCATCCTTCTGTGTTCATATCTACATCAAATCAGACTCAGTCCAGCGTACGGGCTTGCTGTAAGGTGTCGTCTTCTGTGTGTAACTAAGACACTAATGCTTTCAGGTTGACCACCTCCTCGAGGTCGAAGTGAGTCATACAATCCATCTTTCGCACATTTTCTGAAGGGTTGGGTTGCAAGATTGTGACTGCTGATGGTACGATCAGGACGATCAATGCTGCCCAATACTCTGACCTATTCTGGGCTGTACGAGGCGGAGGAGCTGGTAGCTGGGGAATCATTAGTGCGTGTTTCCCGTGTTACAATGGACAAGCGGGAATGAAGGACCATCTTTTCAGTATCTATCACCGTTGGAACACTACCTCCAACAGCAGTCAGTGCTTCATCCCTCGTCATCGCTCCAAACGCCACGCAAGACCCTCAGACCCTTGGAGTCAACTTTATAGAACTCGTTGGGAAGTACCAGAATCAGATTATTAACTCGGGTATAGCATCCACCGTCGTGTTTATTGGGGGTGGGTACAGTTTGGTGCGTATGGCTAACTAAAGCGAGTTACATGATTCTCACTTGGTATTGCATAGGACTTCATGTGGCCCGCCAGAAAGGCGTCCGTATCGTTACTCTATCCACTTTTCGAGGAGATACGCGCACTTTCCAGCAACTACACTGTCATATCCAACGTTACACAAGAATCCATGTATTCGTCCCTCACTGCTGCCATAGTAGAAAACGTCGGCCCTGCTGCGGATGCTATCAGTTTCTACGGTGGCTCTACGGAACTTGCCTCTCGCTTCGTGCCTCAATCAATGCTGGAGAGTTCTCAATCTATTCAAAGTGTTGCGGAAGCAATCTGGGAAGGGCTGCAGATCGCCACCGCCCCATTGAAAGATCAGCCCGCCGGCGTTTTCAACCCTCAAGTCGGTGTGATCCTTTTTGGCGACATGGCCGCTGCTACGAAGAACCAAGTGAATGAGACCGGAGCGAACCCGGGTTTCTATGAGGCTGCGTGGCATGTAGTTTACCCCGGGTAGGTCTTTTTATCGAAGGGGATCTGTTTTGGGATTTGATGACATGCTGTATACAGGTCATGGACCCTTGGAATAAGTCAGAGCACCTACCTCACCATGGTGCAGGCAGTCTACAACGCTGTGGGCCCGTTGAATGCCCTTGGGCTGACGAGCAGCTACCAAAACGAGGGAAGTGCCTGGGAAACTAATTGGCAGGAAGGTGAGGCAGCCAACGCATGCCGCTTACGCGGAACGACCTAATGAACATTTTTCTCCGTCTCAAGCCTTCTTTGGTTACAAGTACAACCAGCTGCAACAGATTAAACAGAAATATGATCCCAACAACTGTACGTGTTTGAGATGGTCTTTCTCTGATCCTGTATGCTCACGATCGTGCTCGCGTGTAGTCTTTACTACTTACAAGGTCTGTGTCCATACTCGCGAAGGCGTCTAGACTAGGGCTGACACCGTCTTTAGGGGGTTGCTTCTGTAACGGACTCGGCAGTGTATTCATGCTACCAGTCGGATCAACAAGCCTGAAGATCCTCGAGGCGCGACAGTGCATGAACGGATAGTTAGATATGGACATATTGATGACAGACTTCAGAATGAAAATATCAATGTACTCGAACATGCGATGCTTTGCGCCGTTCTGGGATTCCGTCCCAAAGCTTTCCTGCCGCATGCGGCAAGAGTCGAAGGTTAAAGACAGTCACTGTTACCTCCTCAGCGCTACTGGTACGTCTGCATTCCATGAGTCAGCGTGCCCGTCGTGCTCCCCACTGTGAGCGCTTGAATGCCCGCAGTACCGTCATACTCTGGGGGAACATCACTGTGATGGCTTGGGGTCTTTTAGCTAAATTTGTGGAATCAACTCTGTGATATATACTACGTGATGCAGCATGGTTGATCACTTGGACGGGTCACGCGTGACGCAGTCTAAGAGGTCCGTATGCTCCCACCCTATTTGTAAAGCTATCATTTCAACTAGCTCGTTCATTCCCCGATCCACCTTCCTGCCAGTCACTCCAACTGCAATGCTGTTCCTGGGTCACCAGCTGTTGCAACTCCCAAGTAACCACTCAATTGTCTTCCGGCAGGTAGCCAGTCTCAACAGGTGCTGACGCATCCGAAGCGTGTAGGGAAGAGACAGGGTGTGGTACTGTTTTGGCAAAATCTGTTGGTCCCAGTGGGGCCATCGATCGATCATCGATATTGTCTTAATTACCGCGTTACGGTGTTTGTCGCAGTGGACTGTTATTTGACGAGACGACTGCGCTTCGCTCCAACACGCCTTGGATTCTTGCAACGTCAGCGCATAGACAAGTATGTCGTCGACGGTGAACGGTGTGTACCAATCGTTAAATAGGTAGACTGCAGTGCTGATCGCTTGCAAGGTGGTCACAAAATCATCGAAATCAATTGCCCAAGGCCCATAAACTGTGTCGCCTTCCTGCAGGATGGGAAGCGAATCGTGGGCGGTGGACAGGAAGGGACGCTTCAATATTGGGAGGTCGAAGCTGGTCAAGAGATGGGGGCACTCGCGTGTGGGGGTCAAGTCCTCACCGTTGCCGTGTCCAAGGACGGGAGGTATATCGTATGTGGCGCCGAGAGCGGGTTGGTAACAGTGTGGGACACGACGACACAGAAAAAGGTGGTTGAGATCAATGGCCATCCTAACTGGGTCGTGGCTGTAGATATCTCACCCGACTCAAAGACAGTTGGGACGGCTTCATATCGCGGTTCGGCCACCATCTGGGATATAACGACTGGTCGGCTCCTCGTCGGTCCCCTGGAACCAAGTTCTGATGCGTTGGTGGCTCTCAAGTTCTCCACCAATGGCAGTCGTGTTGCTACTTCACCCTACAGTCAGAGTTCTGTCCGTATCTACGATACTCAGAACGGACACTTGCTCGTCAACATCTCAGTCAGGCTCAGCTCGAACGGTAACCACCCAACCACCCCACTCGCCTGGTCGAGTGATGACCGGGAAATTTTGACCGTATCGCACGATGGGAACATCCAGTGTTTCGATGCGTCCTCTGGAACTTTACTGTCTAAATGGCCAATCCACAGCAGCTCCAATCCCGCGTCGATCGCCCTATCGAACAGTGGAAAGTTCATTGCAGCTTCCGCGGATTCTTCCATTTCATTCTGAGATACATCTACCCACACGCAACTTGGTCCTGTTTTCGCCCACGCTCGGTCTGTGCAATCAATTGCCCTTTCATCTGACGACAACTTCCTTGTGAGCGGCGGACGGACGGGCAACAAAGTTATCGTTTAGAATCTCCAGAATGTTCTTCCCGAGTCCTACTGTCACTTCCTTGGTGCCAGCGACTCGACGGTTCGTAATATCACCGATCTATCGTTTTCGAACGCACTGATGCCATCGTCTTCAGGTAGCACTGTTGCATCTCAGCCGCTCAGCATGCGAACTGTGGATGCAAGGCGATTGGAAGCAGGCTGAGACTGTCGTCACGGAAGAAATGACACATTTTTCGTATCGTAGTTACCACTCTTTGGCAAATCGTGCACTTATCCGCGCACGTTTGCAAGACTGGAGCGGGGCGTACGATGACGCCCAACAGGTATGTTTCCATTGAGTTCTTCACTTACTTGTATTCACTCGCCTCCGTGCCCAGTCCCTCGAGCGTCCGTTATAGGTTATGTTGCGAAGGCTATAGCACGTGTTGGCCAAGGGGAATCCCAAGCAGGGATTCGCACATTCGACCTTGCATTCATGCACTGTAGTCTCAAAGAAATTGCGTTCCTGTTACTAATCCGCGTACGTGTTTTGTGTACTAGGTACATGCTACTGCTAACCAATAGATTGATTTAGTCCGTTATCCTGTTTGAGATCGGGGAACGGGATGATGCGATGGGTCGCGTCCACGACCTCATCGAGAAAGTGGATGACAAGTCAAATTTTTACACTGTTCAGGCATGCTCGTGACGCAATTCGGCTGTGAAGATGGACCGCTGATGCTCTCCCCAGGCGCAAATGCTTGTTCTCCTCGGAAAGAGGTACTTGAAGGAAGGTGACTACGAGGGTGCGATAAAGCTGTTCAAACGTGCGCAGCTTCAATCGCCATCGCAGGCGAGTGCTCACCTCAAGGCAATCTCGCTCGTAAGCCATCACGGCTTCGTCATGGTCACGGTGCACGCTGATCCCCTTTGGAAGATATTTGGATGGCAAT
>JBBPQZ010001018.1:0-10704 GCA_038092795.1 Boletus rubissimus | reverse complement strand
ATTCCTGGACATATTCTCCTTCACACAATACATTGTCAGATGATCAAGGAAAAATGTATCAGAAGGGCAAGCAAAGGGATTGGATCTTCGGAAGCTTGCACTATGTTGATAACACTGGCATCAGGAGAGAGCAGTTGTTACGTTGCGTTTCTGAAGGCTTTTCGAGCCTACGCGAGGACTCTGATTGGACCGGAGCACCCCTGGAATCTCGATGCTTTATGACCAAAGTTACTATCCCCTACCACGGTTTCGGCGGTCACAAATTGTCACAAATTGCCACGGATCATCAGACCACTTGGTTCGGACTCCGCCCAGATCTGACATCGACAAGTTGATTAGTGTACGAGCTGCAAGTAATGTGTAAGTCCCCTGAGCGACGTCCTTGACAGCAAGCTCCATCCGGGCCTCATATTCTGGGTCCTTGGTAGAAGCTCGCTGCCCTCGACGGCTCACTATCACCGCCCTGTGACGCGTGAGTGATGAATGGATGCGCTATATTCGAAGCTCCGCTTCGGCAGACGCTCGGCGAGTGACGTTAGCGTGACAATGGTTAGCTTTACGATCTCAAGAACTACTGTATTGTTTTTCTTCGTTCAACTTCAGAGACGCAGGTTTAGACTAATATGAATGAAGTAAAATAGTGAAAGTGTTGTGTATTTAGTAGGGTGCCGAAACGGTGATAGGGAATAGTACCTGTGCTCGGCCCATGCGGTGCACGGCGGAGTCTCAATAGATATGCCATCGCCGCACCAATCACCGCGTCGCCGGTCTGCCGGACTTTCCATTTTCCTGTAAGTCGTCCCCACACAAGCGAACATCAACCAATTCAAGTATAGTGTTGTTGAGACGGAAATACTGTCATAATTCAAAACTCAGACGGTCCAGGTCGTTCGGCTCAAAGGTAAGGCGTCCATCCCAGCGCGTAACTTCGTTTCATGACTACTGAAGAGAGCCCTTTGCTCGGAGACCAGGTTCAGCCTGCCGTGGACTCAGCCCGGTATGCTCTCCCCACCGAGGATGTTTACAATCGCTTCAGCCGTGAACAAAAGCGAGTGATTCTCGCTATCGTGTCTCTCACCGGACTCGTTCCCAGTGCGTTTTGTATTTCATTTTGATTTCTTTTCCGTTCGATGGGTCGTCGATCAGTGTTCGTCGGCGGGTCCTTTGTCCCGTCGATACCTCAAATCTCCAAGGACCTCAATTCAACACCCGCCACTGCGAGGTATGTCGTTCAATGTATACCGCCACTTTTGCATCGTAAAGCCGGTTCCCCAGTCTAGGCGTAAGCCTGGCCGTGTTCGCAAGTTCCTTTAGTGTCATGTTCTGGTCGGCATACTCTTCGTTCTGTAGGTCTCCGCGTGTCTTTTGTACCTCAGACATATTCACTAACCTCGACCTTGATTTACCCGGTGAGATGGTCGACGGGTGATATACCTCTGTGGAATGCCCATTGCGATTCTCGGTAGTTTCGCCGTCGCGGCGTCTACTGACATAAACAGTCTGCTCTTCTGGCGATTTGTACAGACGTTCGGTTGCTCTGGCGGTTATGCTCTCGGAGCCGCCACGATCGGGGATATCTACAAAGTGGAGGAGCGTGGAACTGCTATGGGCACTTTCTTTGGTGTAAGTCTGCCCGCTATCGGGCTCTGTCGTTGATGATGCTACCTTCTATCATCCAGGCCACGTTGTTTGGACTCGCGATCGCACCGCCCATTGGAGGTAACTCATCATTCCAGTGTCTCTAATAAATGTTGATCCCCGTACGGCCATTCAGGCGCCTTGGCTCAGTACTGGTCCTGGCGTGGTTTCCAAGTTATACTCGGCGTGTGGGGTATAATACAGATGTTGTTGCTCGCTTTCTTCTTTCCCGAAACTGCTCACCCGGGTTCGCGCGGTATCGACAAAGTGCGAGATCCAAAGAAGCTGTTCGTTTGGATCAATCCATTCCGCTGCTTAGCTTTCCTACGGAGCCCCAATATCACGGCGATCGTACGTGCTGTTTACCCGGTGAATTTTGGTACTCGTGCTGTAACATGTCTGGTCTCCTTAGGCGTTGGCGAATACTTTTGCACTCATCTCGGACTATGGTGTGTCCTGCGGATGAGCATATAACTGGTAGTCGCTTGCTGACATCCCGAGGCTGGCAGTACTGTTGATACCCCTTGCATATACCGTCGTACGCACGCAGAAAGCTTTACATTTGTGTCACTCGCTGATTTGTTCAAAGGGAGCTAAATATGGAATTGCGAACGAAGGCTTGATCGGTGCCCTTTTCCTCCCAAACGGTCTTGGCAACTTTGGTACGACCTCTCGGTCTCGCTGATGTCCTATCGTGCTCATATGTGCAGTCGGAGCCCCGATTGCTGGGCGTATCTCCGATATGGTTGTGCGACGGGCAAAGGAAGAACGCAAGGGCATATGGGTCCCAGAAGATCGCCTTCGTGCGGTGTGGCTTGGGGGACTTGTGCTTATACCCGTCTCTGTCACGCTTGCAGGCTTCACGACGACGTACGTTGACGGGATCGTCGGTCTGGTGATCAACCTCATGTGCCTCTTCACCAATGGTGTCGGCGTAAGTCGCCTCCCGGACATCTTTGGTACTGATGCGAGCATTCATTAGGTGGATATGGTTCTTACGCCGATTGGGGCTTATACTGTTGATGTCATGCCCTCCCGGGGTGCCGAGGTCGCGGCCGCCATTGCGTAAGTCTCTGTCCCATCCCAAAGGCGTGCCCTAGATGATCGATGGTACCTTGGGTCGTTTACCCACATCAGAGCTCTCCGATCATTGTTGCTCGCGCCCGTATCTGCGCTATTGATACCCTCTGTCGAAACCATCGGTGTCGCTGCGACCAACAGTATTTCGGGCGTCTTGGCCCTGTTCGGATATTTGTACGTGTCTCGTGGTCGTTTCCGAGCGTGGGTGTTGACGAGCGACACAGCCTCATTTGGCTCACGATGCGATATGGCGAGCAGATGCGCGCATACGTCGATGTTGGGTACCCCAATTTCGAAACTCGGGCTTCGAGCGGCGACGATACCACGGCACAGAATTGAATGCAATACCAGGGCAACGGACCTGGAACATCGCAACTAGACCAGATCGCTCACAAGTTTCACTGGTGTTTTACCCACCTTAGACTCGGGTGTATATATGTTCTTTAGATCATGATCAGAGATGGATAGAATAGCGCGCTTTTCCCCCCGCGATGTTCGACGATGGAACGCAGGAACTGATTTTCAAGGAAAGAATCACCTTGTCCACATGCCGTGGTTCTAAGACCGTGCAGATAAAGTGGAGCACAAAGATTAGAAGCCCGCTCGTTTCAGCCTCGCGCTCGCTTGCCTTGAATATCACTCTGCCAATTCGGATGCCTGCACGAGGCATATGCATGCACGACCTTGACCGATTTATGTACTTCTTCAGACGGCCAACGCCCGCCAATAAATGAATTGAATGTTGACGTACGGAAAGGGTTGTATGAATAGCATGGACACCCGTCCTCAAGTCCGAGTTGATCCGTGGACGACTCGCGTAGTGGACTGGTCCAAGAATTCGGGATGTTGTCAGTGATGGTGTAGGTCCATGTCTTAAGAGTTGTGGTTGTCATCGTCCTGGTGTAACTCGAGTGTGCAGATCCACGGTTGCGGGAAAAACGGTCGACGACCAAGTGTTCGTGGATGGTGGTGCGCAAGGCGAGAGTGAAGGAAAGGCTCACAGTGTCGTGGTCGTGGTACGGTTTACTCCGATACCTGCCAGCCTGTGCTCGACCGGCACGTCAACTCGGCTCGAGGGTGCAATGGCATGAATCATAAGTACACAAGGTCATGAGCCTCTGAGAGCAAATGATTTGAATGGAAGATGGCTCGCTTCGTCAGTTAGCGACTCTTCTTGCCCGCTACTTTGCTCGTCTTCCTTGCCTGTGGTGCAGCCTACATGATGGATGTCGTCGCCCGAGTCGCTTAGCTAAGATCAGTTGCCACGGTCCTTTACATACTGACGGCGCTGCCAAGGAGTCGGAACTGCGCTGGCTTTGCTGTACCATGTAACACACACCGTCCACGTCGGTTTGACGCTCATTCTGGCCATGCTAAACCCGATTCAAGGCATGGCGAACATCGCCGGCCAGTTCCACTCTCGCACGCACGCTACTGTAGCGGCCGAAGCGGACGGCCCCCTTCAAGCTGCCAAGAAATGGCTCGGTGTGGAAACCAAGTACGTCGACGTGACGATCCAGGTGGGCTGGCAGTACCGCTTCTCGTGCTCGATCTAAAGGCGACGGCTAGTTCATCGGTGCGTCGCATCTCCCCAGGATGGAGGTCATCGGGACGACGGATCCGTATTTCCATGCGAACCTGGACCACAAGTTATCGTACATGCACGTCATCTCCTCGGTTTTGAGCGTGGACTCTGAATCTGAAGGGCTTGTTTCAGATCGTCGGTTAAACCAAACACGTTGGCGCCTGTGTGGAATGAAGTTTGGCAGGTCAAGAACGTGCCGACGACGGCCATGTTAACTGTCGTCATTCGGGATAAGGATCACACAGCGTTCATAGACAATTACATTGGAAAGGTTGAGACGACGATATACCCGGGGGCCAAGGAAGCAGAGATTCAAGGGCCCATGCATATGCATCACAGAGGGACTTTTTGGCTCAAGGTAACCGAGACTCGCCGACGACCCTTTTGGCAGACTCATGACATTGCGCTCCCAAGGTCGACTGTTCACCGTCTCAGGATAACCCGTCGCTGTCTCCGTACTCGTTTGATGGGCCTGTCCACTACTCGCGTCACAGCTCACCAACGGTGGGTGCATTGACGAAGCTGAGGGACACCCGCCTGTACTCGACCTGGAAGGTTTACATCAAGGGTGTTCCACGAATCTTTGGAGATCAAGTGCAGCATTGGAATCGCAACTACAGGGCTGCGCAGGCAATCTTTCAGGGACCTACGTCTATTCCGCTTCGTTCCGGAATCCAAGCTGGTCATCGCTTGCTGTACGCGAGATCTGTATCGAATGCATTCGGAGTCATCCAATCAACCGGGGATGTGTTTACCCTCCTTCGCGGTGGCATGCGTCGCTCGTCCATTGATGGGGCGATGTCGTACGCACATCGTATCAAGCCTGCCGTGTACACGTACATCATCTCCACTGATGACGATTCACTCCGTTTTTCCGAAACGGGTGCGGCGTTCTTTGTCGATTTTGCATCCAAACACGCGTTGCACAGCAATTGTGCGAAAACGGTGCGGTACAGCGGCGAATTCCATCCACGGCCGGTAGGCGGATGGGCACGTTTTTCGGACGCGGTGCAGGACGAAGGCGTGATGTGGGAAATCGTGATCGACAACAACTCTGGGACGTACTCGCCTGATCCAGCCCTGCTTCCCAAGGTGAAGGAGATTATAGAGCTGAATTTTTCGGGTTTTGGGGTGGTTGCGCTAGGGCATGATGACCCGGAGTTGAAGGCGAGCACGGAGGCGTGTAGGGCGTACGCGCTAAGCCAGAGGGGGGTGACGGAACACGAGCTGGAGCCTCATGTGACGGAGGGTGAAGAGACGCTGATGGACCAGGCGTCGAGAAAGAGACCGCGAGTTGCTGCGGCGATATTACCTGGAGTATGAAGCGTGTATGTAGACTAGTTTAATGGGAATACGACGGGGGCAATCACCGACACGTTTTCTCAGCCACAGAACAACACGAGGCCTCAACGTCTACTACAACGACTAGAACGGCCCTTCCTTCCCTCTGCAAATTCGCCGTTTTCTTCTGTCCTTCCAGAGCGATGTGTATTCGCTGTTGATGTGCAATTACTGTACGTTTTTCTCTTCCTCCCCATCCTCACCAAACCATGTGGCTATTCCCCTTCAAGATCGGAACATCACCACTCAACGTCTCATTGTCTTTTTTTCCAGGTCTTGAATATCGGTGTAACCAACGTATACCATGGAGTCTTTTTCTGCAGATACCCTCTTGTCGTCCTCGCACCCTTCTCGGAATGGCGCTTGGTTGCCTGTGTGGCGGCCTGCGTTGAGTCGGGCCTCGCCCTCTCCCTCGTGGCATACGGCCAGCGATGAGTTCGATCCTCCCGTTATCGCACCGTGCACCGGGCCAGATTACCCTCATATCAAGTTTGCCCGCAACCATGCCCTCCAGAGTGCGCCCACGCAATTGCTGTACGCTGATTCAGTCAAAGTATACCCATCTCCACCGTCGGGCTCTTCCACGTCAAAATCCACCATCCCACTGCCAGAAGAAGCCGGCGAATTTGCACCGCTGTATTCTACCCATGTCGCTGGCGTTCTCGACTCGCCGCCGGTCATGCGTCGGGAGGACTTGGCTTCTCAGAAGCCGCTCACCCCGCCACCGACGATGCCCCATCCGACGCTCAATTTGCCAGATGCGGACGTCGACATACCGTTTTATGACCAAGATGTCGAGGAAATCGAGGAGGAATGCGAAACCGATGAGTCTTATCCCTGTCCATCACTCGGGTCCCTATCGCCACATTCAGTCCAATCAGTCCTTCCCCTCTCTCCACTCTCCCCGAGCTGGGATCCCCCGTGCGCGCAGGCACTCTCAATAGCGTCGTCGCAGGATTTTTTAGAGTCGGAGCACTTGAATGCACTCTTTTGTCCCTGCGATGCCAGCGCGCCACCTGCACTGGATTATTGTCACCCTTCACCTCTTTCACCTCATAAACCTTCTTCACTGCTCGAGGTCGATGTCGATGCGCCCCGTCCTATGTTGGCTCCGATCAGTATACCTTGGGC
Source organism: Boletus rubissimus (assembly GCA_038092795.1). NCBI lineage: Eukaryota > Fungi > Basidiomycota > Agaricomycetes > Boletales > Boletaceae > Lanmaoa > Lanmaoa rubissima. The sequence goes on along the minus strand of JBBPQZ010001018.1, from coordinate 3,929 downwards.
TTCGAGTCAGCCTTCTGAAGCGGATCCCGAGCCACCATCCTCGTCCACTTCCAGTCCCTCGTTGAAATCGTTGACCGATAATGACGAACTTCCCCCACCCAGCTCTCCCCTAATATCAAGACTAGATCTCCCTGATCTCGAGGATGATGGGCTCCAAAAGATCGTTCCCTCCTCTCCTTCCCGAAGATCGTGTTCATGTCTACCCGATTCTGATGTCGAGATGGGTGACTCGACCAATGAACCAGTACTTGCGTTACCTGGTCAACAATTGCTGTCGCTTCCAGGAGCGGACGCCGATGACGACCTAATACCTAGGATCGCAGCCCCAGCGTGCTCCGTTCCTTTCACACCCAGTCAACCTCTCCTCTTGATCGATGATCCGCGAGACGTACCATTACCGCGCTCTCCATCCCCAGAGGATTTCGATCTGTGCCTCTCGCCAGAGGACATCACGGATCCTGAGTTGGCCAAGTTGTTTGACCTGCGGAAGAGGTCCATTGCTGCTGAGCGTGCCGCCAGGCGGTTGGAAGCGCTCACAGAAGATGTGGACCTGTTCACACGGGCCGAAGCACGGAAAATACGCAAGCGAGAACGAGAGCGAAGCAAAGAAGTGGGGGCCCTCCTGCGGCTAAAGTTGGATGGGGTTCCGATGTGTCCCCAGGAGCAGAGTCCCGAGTGCGACTCACAAAACTATGCACGTCGTCGAGGCGTTATTGGCAATATGTCACAGCTTGTCGCACAGATGGTATTTCGCAGGAGCGAGACTTCCCGGCCGCTGGCCAAGCGAAAGACGGCCAACACCGCTCGCGAATACGTCCGATCTGCATTGTCTGATGCTGCCACCGTGTATGAATAGCGTGCGAGGGCCGTGTATGCCTGCATTTTTACCATGGCTCGTGCTGATCTGCTGTGAGGTGTGTGTTCTAACCTACCCAAAAAGACTGGACTGAATCTTTGATACCTGTCACCTTTTTTTACGCTATTTGGTTGGTTGGTTAATTACTTTAGATTTGAAGTTTCGAACGTGATGTATGCTGACGTGTGTGTGTTTGAACGCTATGCTTTCTCCCTCTCCTTCATTTGTATGCCTGTAGCTTGTAGTGTTTACCGCTTCCCCTGGCGTTGGATTATCCGACTCGTCTTCATCCTTCTCTGCACATTTTTTTCTCCCTTTTCATCATCTTTTGCTTCATCAACCCTTTTTTTTTCATTCTCTTCAAACAGGTTTTATGCTCGCAATCTAACGAGAAAAAGAAAGAAAAAAAAAGGGCACATGGAATGGAAGTCGAATCGCAGGATCCAACCTTTTTTTTTTGTACCAATGGTATCGCGAACCCAAAAAAAGTTCTTAATATCTATGCGCTCCTCCGTTGTCAGCATGTGTTCCAGACCGAGCGTGATGAGATGGCCAAGATTCAGAGGCGGTGCGTACGTATGGGCTTTTGCGTTGGCTGTGGAACAGCTTACGGTGGTTCGACTTGATCAGCAAGTTGGACTTGGTCGAGACCCCGGTCATGGTCATTCACGACTATTTGTAATTGCTTCGGATTCGTTTCATGAGGGGTCTAGATCCGGCCGCAATGAAGGGGAGCGGATGGAGGTGGAATGGACCATTAAGTAGAGTCGACTCGGAGCCAAAACCTAAACAAGACGGAGGATGTATGTATTATCAGACATGGTCGGTCGGTACGATACACGAGCGCCGTTCCAAAGTCCCCTTTCAGCCCTGCCTCGAACGAGCAGGGGGGGGGAGGGGAAGCAACGATGATGCCTTTCCACTTCGTTCACCCAACATAATGTATGTACATACATACGTCACCTCATTCACCGCGGTGTCGGCCCGGGGCCAATCACATCTCCTTGGAACAACCCCCGTCTAAACTCTCTCGGCGCATCCATCGGACGTCTCCCCTGCGCCCGCATCCGCTGTACGACCAACACGCACGAGATCAAGATGCGTTTGCGTATCGCGTCGGCGTCGGGGGTGAGCGCGAGGTACGGAATGGGGCGTCTGCTCCTTATGTTGTCGTAGCGGTAGGAGGGGGCGACCCACGCGATCTTGGGGGCGTGTGGGGTAGTACCTTTGGAGAGCTAGATGGGGGGGTTCGTCTATGGGGACACACTTACCGCGATGCGGTCACCGTCGAGGTCGTTCCAAGCGTAGATCGTGCCGTCGTCTGTAAACGTGACCGGACTGAAATTTCAGGTTCATAACACGTCAGAGAGAGGGAGAGAGAGAGAAAGTCACACACAGCAACTCCTTTCGCGGCCACTTTAACCACCTCGACAACCACGTCGGTCGTTTCCCCTCGAACGTGATCTGATCTGGAAGCACCTTCCGCCGTCGAATCGTCGCCAGCACCCGTTCGCTCTCGCGCGTTACGAGCTTTATCTGGATCCCGGCGAGCCCGGCCGTGTGCGTCTCGACGCGTAGCGGATGTCGGTTGCGTCACCGCGCGGGGTGAGGGTGGTGTTGGTGATGACATCGCAGGAACAAGTTGGAAATGGTGGTCGCGGTGGGGGGTACGTCGTCGAGCAGTCGGCGTAAGCGTCGGTTGCTGCGCATGGAGACCAAGATCGTGCGCGATGGCCGATGCTTGTTACTTTGTGTTTGGTAGACGAGGCGGGGCGGACACGAGCTGCGAGCACCGGCGCCAGGCGTCCAGAGCGATGGGTCGGTCAGTATTTCCGCCGGTCACCGAGGGGAGACAAGTCGGTTTTATGATTCTGCGGTCATGCTGTAGTGGGGTGATACCCCATCGTCAACGACACTGGCGCGCATCGAATTCTGGAATGCGGTGCGGACGGCTTTCTAATGGGCCACTCTCAGGCTTGACGTATCGAACGGAAGGAAGGGGCCCGGGGGTGTACGACGGCCGAAAGACACAATTGCGAGATCAACACCAAACCCGAAATAAGATATGAAAATATTGTTCAAAGGAAAAGCTCAAGTTATTGTTTAACTCAAACGTTGAAGTAAGCAAAACTTCCCTTGGACTATGCGTTGTCGATTTATTTCGGGTTTGGCTTCGCATTGAGGTCGGTCCCGATCATTGACCACGGCTCAACTGTGAGAACCAACTGCTGTAGTTGCATGTGATAGGACAACACTGCCTTGTAGGGTGATGCATTGACGGGGGACGAGCATTTCGTTTGGGCGGTGGACGGGTGACGGATAAGGCCTATGTACGATACTTTCAACGAGATAACTCGCGGAGGTGTTCAAATGTCTAGCACTGTCTGCCAGGGGAAGTCAGTAAATATAGACCAGGACGTGAACACACTGCAAAGAGGGACGAACTAATAAGTTACGGATGGCGAGCACGGTCAGGTATGCCCGAGCAGAGGCTTCGAGTGGTCTCGGTTCAAAGGTACCTATGGACGTCGTAATGATAGCGCGAGGGACCAACTCGGAGTCGCGCACCCGCCTCACCCCACCTTGTTTCTGCCAGCATAATGTAGACTTGCCTCGGACGTTTAGTAGTCCACCTACCAAAAGTGAGGATGGCGCGCGCGAAAACGACCGCGACGTCGACATCGACCACGCGTCAGTACCAATTCGGCAGCATTTCATCTTCTCCCAGACGACGGTCGTGTGCTGTTGGGAAGTAGCAGACCCATTATTCCCCTCAGCTAGCCGCGGTCTTGTTCTTGAGGTCTGGCGCCAATTGTCACAGCAACTCAGACTGACGCGGACTCGGACGTACGCGTCCTGAAAGCGCGCCCGCATCTGCTGCCCTTGATCCAGTCCATACACGGCAGATCTAGATAAGCGATAACTGGCATGAGTGAAGACAACGTCCGTTTTTCTAACGCTCTACCAATAGTAGCCTGTCAGCGTCCCTTTTCTGGCAAGGACCGCTATCAAGAGGGGGTTTCAAGGTAAATGATTTCCTTCCGTGCGGAGGATCCGTCTACCTTTCTCCGCA
>JBBPQZ010001017.1:0-10709 GCA_038092795.1 Boletus rubissimus | reverse complement strand
TTCCGATCGGATCACACAAGATCTGGGCGCTTCTAGGTGGGATAACAATATTGATTGGCGCCAAGAAACTCACTCTTTGATGGGTCGTTTTCACATAGTAGCGACGTTAAATTTTCTTTGTCATCCGGTCCGAACGCCATCTCCGTGCCAATGTGTGGCAGTTCGGACTGTTCGGATGGCTCGGATGTTCGGAAAAGTCAATTCCAACGAGGTAAATTAGAAACATAGCTAACTTGTTTTTTGTCCTTGTGTCCATTCATCCTGCAACATCCACAGGTTTCACGTTCTTTTCGCATGCTTGGCCGGGCAAAATTAGGTAGTGGCGTATCTTCAGTGTCTCCCGGCGACCCGTCAACTGACCAATGGACTTTCCCACTGAAGAAGGTATTTACAGCGCTCTCGTCCCAGAGGGCAAGACTTGAACGAGAAATTGGTATCACCTTACCATCATCGATCTGATTCTTCCGCAGGTTTCTCACAGACGGCGTCAAACCCGTGTCGTTCGTTTCGTGCTTTACGCCGCATGTGTCACTGATCTGGAGTCTCCGGTCAGCGCTTCAGCCTTGTTACCCACACTCCATTGCTAACCTTTTCCATATCTGACGTTCATCTTGGCATCCAGGATCTGTGGAAGATAGAGGAGCCCTTCCTCGCCTCCACGGAGAGGGAATGGAATGCGCGATGCTGGTCAGGTGCTAAGACTGCTTGGTTTGGAGTTGTGGCCGACGGCACTTTTTTCGGTACAGTTCAAACGGTCTCGGGGTATAAAGAGTCGACTTTTGTGACGGAGTTCCACCGTCCAATGATACCAGTACTCAGAACTCGACCTTCTCTAACTCCTCACCAATTCGACCACAATGTCTCAGCACCCTACTTATATGGATCACTCTCTCTACATTGGGTGGTTGCCCACAAACCCCGAGGTTCACAGAGCCTTCCTGCGCAAGCACATTCAGCTTGTTTTAACGAACCCTCCCCCTTATACCAAGGGGCCTAGCGATTGGGTGGATGACTTCATCCAGACCATCAAGAAGAGCCCATTCATGAACTCACGTATGATCATGGTTTTTAAACAAGTCGACAAGGATAACAAAGTATGGCCGAATGGACGTCATGACGCCACTGTAAACTGAATGCCTTCTTTTTCTAGTGGGCTGCCTCGGACGAAGAATTCCGCGTGCAGGACATTGACCACTTAGGAAAGGCTCTCACTAGTGCCATTTCAGGCCCTCCTGAGGTTATCGTAGTCAAGAATGGGCAGGGACAGGAGATCGGCGAGCCGATTGGTGTGCCGATTTACCTCATCTTCGATCTGCTCAGCAACACTGGTGCAGGCTACGACTTATTCCGTTCGGATGAGTTCAACGTTGCGATGAAGACTTTGCTGAACCACTGGGGCGACTACCTTGAGTCGGACTCGAAATCCAATTCTACCCTCACCCAAGAGAAGTCAGGGTGGTTTGGTCCCTATGCCCTGAGCGTGTTGGAGTCGGGGCTTCAAGGCAAAACTTTCGAAGAGACCTACGGTGTCAACCCCGCGAAAGCACAGGCGTCCTATAAGACGTGGGACGCATTCTTCACCAGAGAGTTCACGGATATCAAGAAGTTGCGCCCCATCATAGCTAGCAGTCGTTTCCCCGTCATCTACAATGCCTGCGAGTCCACCTCCCTCCGCACCGCCCATAAAGTGGGATTACGCGATACTTTCTGGCTCAAGGGCCAAAATTACTCCCTCGCCGATATCTTTGGTGGCGAACCTAGCATTACCCCGGAAAGTTTGGCGAAGTACTCTCTTCGCTTCATGGGCGGATCGGTGTATCAGGCGTTCCTCTCTCCCCAGGATTATCATCACTGGCACAGCCCCATCAAGGGCAAGATCATCGAGGCCAAAGTACTGCCTGGCACCTACTATGCCGTATTGCCCGATGAAGGCGCCCCCGCTGCTGACCCGGACATGCAGCCGGGTGATCCTCACGGTGCCTTGCTTCGCTGCCAACCCTGGCTCGGTCATTCAGCTGCCCGGGGCATTATCATCATCGAGCCGGAGGAGGAGTCACTCCTCAAATGGGTTGCCGTCGTTGTGATCGGAATGGTGGAGGTGTCCACGATTGACATTAAGGTTAACAAGGGGGACATCGTTAATGCCGGAGATCAGCTGGGGATGTTCCACTTTGGTGGATCTTCACACATGGTCATCTTCAAGACGAAAAAATCGAACCATCGGGTCGTCTTCAAAGACTTACAAGATATCACCATTCAACCAGGCCAGCACCGCTGGGTTAGATCGGTCATCGGACGGGTCGAGGAAGTGAAGTCTAGTACGGTCTAGGTCCCGGGTCAGTGAATCTTGCCCTTTTTTGTACGATATTGTTGGTGATTTCCTTTTCGACCACGTCACATTGACTGGGTGTTTTGATTATGCTTTTCTGATATGTTTGTTTTGTACGATGACTACGATACGTTGTACTTACGAGTGTTTCGTACCGTGTGTGTTACTGTGACCAGCGCGTTTGAATACGACTATGTTGATGGCTAAGGAATGGTTACTGAAAACTATCCGAAGCATCATTGAGTCTACGTTTTGTGATTCTTACCCGACGTGTTTGTTCGTCATGCCCAGAGGCTCGCGGACAAACTCTACGCTTTGACTTGTGTCGCGGCAAGGCTTGAGCATGCAGCTGTACCTGAAATGTGATCACAATCAGATCACGAATCACGTAGCTAGAGATACCGAACAACTATGAATGCAGCTTTGGAAGCATGGATTGATCCGTAGCTTTGGGGTTCATGGTATTGATGATAGATATCATGAAGCCACTCCTTGACGATAAAGACCCTAGGCTGAGAGTCATGAGGCGCGCACGAGTTGCGTCTGCGATCAGAGTGGCCTAGTAGCGCCTGGCCCATCTGCAACGCAGTGTATAACGTTATCCGCTTGACGACTCTACCACTGACCATTTGAGAGCTGTGATTGGAGGACAGCCAGCCAAAAAAGGAGATCCAGGGTCGCCGCTGCGCTGGTTCAGCCTGAGCTAACCCAAAATAAGATGCTAAACCAGAAGCGAATCAGCGCTTAAGTCTGCGGATCGGCACCGGCCGGACAACTTCCGGAATGTTGCGTTGATGAATATTTAGTCATGTTTATCTTTACAGGAATGTTATCTTGAACTTTTCCGTCTTTCCCGGTATCACTGGCTCTGTCATTTTCTGACGAATACTTATCTTGTCTGGCCGAATATCTAGTAGATCTGGTGACCGGCCTGTCTATGATCAATAGACGGTTTGTCTCATAGACGGCTAAGACCTACATTACGCACAGGACCGGTGATTGTCGGATCTCCAGAGCACAAGTTGCTGTGGTTGAGAAAAAGGGTATACGCTGCCATCGAGGCGCCCGACACACAAATGGAACCCCTTGTGGCATCACATCTACGATCTTTGGCGTTCACTGGGCCTGCCTGATCAAGTTGGACAAGCCAATCCCCAACGTTGAACCCCAAAACTTTCGAAAAGTCAGGTTCCGGGGGTCTTGCGGCTTAGGCCGTCATCATGCTGCGGGAGGGCCTGTGTACGACCGCAGTAATGACTCTGGAACAAATGGGAGCGCCGGATGAGTAAGAAGGGATGTGATTCTTCTGCAGGTATATAAGTACTCCCTGGTGCAATCATCTTTCTAGCAGCGATATCCATCCTACTGCTACTCCTTCAACCCAGCAAACATGACCCTCGCCAGCGATCTGCAGAAGAAATACAGCTACAGTGTGCAGGCGGAAGCACTGTTCTTCAAGAACTTCTATGGTCGTCCAGCCTTTCGCTTTGAGATTCCCAACCTCGGCTGGGAATTCACAGACGGTTTTTACATCGGGTCTGGTGTGTCTTTACTTCAAGTTGCTTAGAGACCTGCCATGTGGCTAATGCGTGTTGTCATCTAACAGATCCTGATGGCATATTCTACTACAACGATGACTTCGTCAACCTGCCCAAAAACAAGTCCACCGAGGCTAAATACCTGGTCCAGCAACACAAGGAATCCTCGGACACAAACACGCTTTACGCGTACATCAAGTTCACAAAGAAAGACGATAACAAAGTTCTGGGAGAGGTCCGCTCTTTTCCTTCTCGCTTTCTGGTATTTTGATGCAGTTTATCTATAGTTCCTTGCCAAAGATCCCGTGAGTCCATGCTCCTTTTGTTACTCAGCTGCTGATCTCATACACCATGTAGCACAACACGACTGGGTCCTCGGGCTTATTGGATCAAACTAAGGAGGGTAAATGGAAGAAAACATCATATGTCCGTGCCACCGCGAGTGTCGCCAAGGGTAGTTGTAGCACAAAAATCACTCTCACGTGTCAAGGTATGCATAAAGAAGCAACATTCAACTGTGATGACTCGATAAAGGCCGAAAAGATCGGCAAGTACCCCTTTGATCCTGGTATCAAGTTGGTATAACCTGGATTAATTGGAAAAATAGACGTCGATGGACAGCTGACCATCACAGACATCACGACAATCAGCAATGCGAAGTGCGTGAAATGGAACTCGGATCACGCTGTCTTCTACGAGAACGTCAATAGTAAAGAGCCCTCTGCATTCGTATGCCTCCCACCTTTTTACCAATGCTAGTGGTCACTGATATTCATATTAATGCGTATGTCACAGTTCTTTGGTAAGCGAACCTTTACTTAGATCATTAACTTGAACTCATCCGTGCTGCTAGCTGAGGAAGGTCACCAGAATCCCCTTGGATCCATCGACACTGCCAAGGAATGGCAAGGTGTTGAGTGGAAAAGTATCTGAAGCTTTTGGAGGGAACCACGTCGTATGGGGTCATCTTGAATAAACTGATTGTACCATCACCGTTGAAATATCATGTCCGTTTGTAAATCTCGGGTTTGATGGATTTCACTGGCCGGATATATGGTCTGTGCTGCAATCTCAAGCTAACGACATTCGTCCAACCCTAACCTCTCCAGGCCATAATGGACGCGGGAGCGTCACACCGTTCTTCAATTGCTTTGAGGCTACCGCCCCACCCTCGGCGACGTAGCTAGGGTTCAAGCTCAAGCCGACGTTGTTGAATCAGGACTAAATACTTGGCTGACTCGTCCACTCCATCACTAGGTGCCTTGCCCGTGCCGTGATATACATACATATCATGATTTACGGGGTGTACCCTTCGCGCCAGTCGGCGCCACTCATGCCAACTATGCAGTGAGAACGCACCATCTCGTCAATGATGCAAGCTGTAAATGGGAATTAACAAATCGGATATGGTGTAATGGCTAACATTACCGCCTCTCAATACGTTTGGATTGATCGCGGTAGCTCGGGGTTCGATTCCCCGTATCCGAGTTCTTTTTGGTGTCATAGATTAACCAATCCTATCACTCGTTGACGAGTGCTAGATCTTACCGTTTGATGTCAAGCAAAGACCATGAAGTCGGGTTGAGCGTTACGATAGGTCGAAATGCCGATCACAGTTCCCCGTAAGGTTGGGATCATGAGCGTGAATTATGCCAAAATATGAAACAAATCCGAAATCCGTAAGATGCAGTACAGCTACAGACCGATGCCTATATAGTACACCCAATCAAACACGGTCGGAAGCGGGATCAGAGCACCGGGAGACATCAAAGATCATCAAGGTCATCACGGGTCGCCACAAAAAAAAACAGGCCTTCGTTCTTTTTTTGCTATTTTTATTTTTCGCGCCGTCATCAACCCGCGACGATCACATCGTGAACACGTCGATCTCCTTCATATCTCCCGTCAAAAACGCCGGATACTGCACCGAAAACAAAAAAACGCACGCCAATATCAACGTCACCGCAAACGAGGTCATGCAGCATTCACACAAAAAAAACACACCTTCAACCCGACCAACCGCTCGTCGTCGATCATCATTCCCGAGTAATCGCCCCTGACGTCCCGGCGCGCTTCGCGATAAGGTAACCCGCTCTCGACGACATCGGTAAAGACACTGGGCATGACGATCCTGGTGGGGTAGTTGACGTGTTTGAGCGTGGTTTTGCGCAATGACGAATCTGCATCGCCGTTGTCCTCGTTCCTCTCTTGACCGCTTCCCTCGCCAGTGTGATCGATATGGGCATCGGCACCGCCCTCGTTTTCTGTTTCGTCTTCGTCGAGAACGTTGTGGACGTTAAAATCGAGGACTTGGAGCGTGCTCTTGCCCGCTTCTGACGTGTGCAGGAGCATCACGACGCGTTGCCCATGGACATATCTAGCATCCAAGAAGAATCAGCCCATCAACGTGGACACACGCGCATCCATGGGACAAAAAACGAGAGACACAACCCACCTCAACCACTGGAACGTCCCTACATGCGGCAACATCCGCGCATGTGTCTGTCCCCACTCCCGCCAAGGCACCACCATCGGCGTAGTTGCCTCACCCACATCTGTAACCCCACTCGGACTCACAACACCGATGCCCCTCTCCGCACCCCTATTCAAATATCTCTCCAACGTCCTGTTGTGCACAAACATACACACCCTCTGACCTGTCCTCGGTCCATCCAACGTCATCAAATGAATATATTGGATTGTCAACACGTGAATCCGTTCCTCGTTCGACGCCACAAAGGGTTTGTCGGGCGGACAGCCGGCGAGGAAGGGCCCGGTGTGAGTGCCAACGCTGAGCATGCGGACGGAGGGGTGCACGGGCGGGAGGTGGAGGGTGGCGACGTGGATCAGGGGAGAGGTGGGCGCGTGGGTGCGGTGTGCTTGGGATTGGGGTTGGGAGTTAGAGCAGGAGCTACCGTTAGGGTCGGTGTCAGCACGATCGCACGTAAAGGTGAACAGTTCAAGAGAACCGCCGCCATTGCCGGTCGTGACGAAGAGCGCGCGGCTGTGAATGAAGGAAAAATCCCATGTACCAGGTGGGAGGTTGCCACTGCTACGATCCTGTCACACACGCCCCAAGTTATTATGTACGTATGCGGGTCGATCAGAAGTGGATATTATAGTGAGACGTGAGACGCACCACGACCGGGTTTCCTGTCTTCCAATTCCATAGCGTAATGCGGGGTCGGGCAGGATCGATGCAGTACATCATCCCCACGATGTCGTCGACGATGTGGACAAACACGCTCGTGATGGGGTACAACACGGGCGTGCATAACACCGGTACCCTCGCCTCGGGATGCGTTTGATTGGTCGAAATCGTCCGAATGTGCAGCTCCAACGCGCCAGCGAAGACGCCCGCTACCGGCCTGCTCGTCATCATTCAATACATTATCTCCAAGAAAAAAAAAAGAATAGGATAGAATAGACGTACAATCCGACGTCCTCTCCACCTCCACTGAACAACACCATCAAGTCCTGCGAGGGATCCATCGCGAAATCGCGCGCTGGAATCCCTAGATCGTCTCTCACCACCGTACGCCCCTGATCGTATCTCCCCGGGAGCCAGGTCGCGGACATGGTACACGAGCCAAAGGTGTGCATCGCCTCTTCCCCACTCCCATTCCCATCTCCATCCATGAACCCAGGCCATCCATACCACCCATTCCCGAACCCGGCGCCAGTCAGACCCTTCCCCCTCACCCTCGGCTGCGTCTTGCAAAATACACCCCCTACGAGTTCATACGCACAACAAGGTCCCGACATCGGCACCGTCATGCACCGCGTCCAACTCAACGTCTTCCACGCCTTTCGTAATTCACGGAGCCGCGCCAGTCGATCGCTTATCGTGAGCAACTGCGCCGTCGGGCTAGCACTAGTGGTACTAGTAACCTCGTGAGAGGGCGGCGAAAAAGGAGAGTAACCGGGCCGGGCGTGCGAATGGTGGTGGGACGGAGAGAAAGAGGTCGGAAGACCACCATCGATCATCCCGTCCCGTGCGAGTTCGATACGGTATTGCAGTTCGAGCGATGTATCGATGACATCTCTCAGTAGTCGACATACCTAGATGGATAAAATAGAGCGATGACGATGCATGATGGGATGCTCGTGTGAGTTTCGCCCACGGCGTTCAAAATGAGAAGACGAGAGGAAAGGCACGCAACTGAGCGGCACCGAATAACCGAGCGACAGTCGGCAAGGGCACATATCGCAGTGAGGAGCTCGGGTGGGAGATCGACGAGCAAGGTTGAGCTACCGCGGCGGACAATCGTGTCCGCCTCTGAGGTCGGGTCTGATTCAAGTTTGGCAGGCAAGAGACATAGGGCGTCCAAGGAAAGGTTTGGAGCGCACATCGTTGGAGATGAATTCATTGCATGATCAAGCAGAGGGGATTAAATACGATCTCGCACGGTGACCACGAGGCCAATAAAATATTTTAGTACTAGTACTACTCTGCTTCGTCATCGCCCATGATCTTGGCCACCAGCTCGTTCCCATTGTGCACCAAGGCCTCATACACCGCAAACGCTGCCTTCTTGCCACCCACAGCTCCCTCGCCCTCGTCCCTACCCTCGCTCGACCACCCTTTGTGTCGGTCCGTAAACACCGCCTCGCTCCGATCTAACAACATCCCCAAGTCCCGGTTGCTCAGCACGCCCTCCTTCCCCGCCCGCGTCTCAGGGACCACCTCGATATGATCACCCTCCAGTCTCAGCAACGCAGCTGCCATGTCCGCGATGTTGTCGACCTTGGTGCGTCCCACCTGTCCTGGCATCTTGAACTTGCCTACGCGAATCATCAACGACACGGAAATCGGATTGGTGTGGAACGAAACGTACCCTTGGCAATCACCAGGGCCTCGAGTTTGCGCTTCTCCGCAGCACGTTGCATAATCCGCGTCTCGATCGTGTGCGCAGTCACCAGTCGAAACACGAGCACAGGCTTCGTCTGACCAATTCGATGTGCCCTGTCCTGCGCCTGGATATCCATCTGCGGGTTCTAGAGCACGCAACCATCCCCGTTAGCACGCGTTTCATACTCAGAGGTTCCATCGTGCATGTTTCCGTCTCCCCCATCATTCATTCTTCCACATCCACGATGTCAAACTAAAACCACTCACCCAGTCTTGATCATAGAAAATGACAGTATCCGCAGCCGTCAACGTGATTCCAAGCCCTCCCGCGCGTGTACTCAACAAGAACAACACCGGTGCATTCGCCCATTGCCCCGCTTCCTGGAACCGATTCATCTGTTCTCGGCGTTCCAGTGGGCTCGTCGACCCATCGATACGGCAAATCTCCCACCCCTTGAGTTCCGTTGCCCATGTCTGTCATCACATAACCAGTACGCATGTGCGTACACATGAGTGGCCGTGCAGGGGCTCAGCAAGACGGTCAGGCGTACGCACCTCGATGATGTCCAACATGGTAGTAAATTGGCTGAATAAAAGAACTTTATGCTTCGTACGAAACAATTCGTCCAGCAATCGTTCAAGCAGCATCATCTTCCCACTTGCATCGACCAGCTCTTCCGTCGTCTCCGGCAGCAACTCCGTCGGATCTCTAAACAGCAGCGGATGCGAACACGCTTTGCGTAGCTGCATCACCGTGTTCTGAAGACGCATGTTGTTGATGCCCTTGACTATTCCCACAACCACCGTCAGCATCGACCAGCGCGACAGCACAGGGGTGTACTCACCATTCTCCCGCATTCGGTGTCGTCTCCCAACCTCTGACACATCCTCCGTTTTTTTCGTTCCTTCTCCTGCCTCCCCCTTTTCTATCCGTTCAAAATACTCCTCATCACTCCCATCCAGATCATATCTCCTCTTCTTACCCCCTCTCAACTGCCTCGGCGCATTCACATTCACCTCCTCTTTCTTCCCCACCAACGGATCCTCGTGCCCCTTTTCGATCAAAAACCGACGAATACGACCCTCGACAATCTGGTCGTACAGATCCCGTTGTTTCACACTCAGCGGTGCGTAGATGACGTACTCTTTTTTAGGTGGCAGGAGACCTTCGACGTCGGCTTTGAGACGACGCAAGAGGAAGGGTTTGAGGATGCCGTGGAGCGTGGAGATGAGGTGGGTGGATTGGGTGGGTGACAGGCGGGATTGCAGGGTGCCAAGATTGAACCTAACGTTCCATACTCGGTAAACGGAAGCGAACACAAGAAGATAGAACGCGCTCGGGAACGGTGCCGACGTACCATTCCTGAAAGGTATCCAAGTCGTCAAAGATATCTGGAAGAATAAAGTTGAGCAAAGACCACAACTCTGCCAGGTTATTCTGCAAAAACCGTCTCTTCAACAAGCAGTTACGCCAAGGTTTGCACCGGGTACGCACATGGAGTGGGGTGCCAGTCAAAATCATCCGCCCCGCGCTTGGGTATTTTTTGATCTCCTGAACGAGTCTGCAATTAAGGTTCTTCAACCGATGGCCCTCGTCAACGACGATATAACCCCAGTTGTACTTCGACAATTGCGGTTGATCTCGGATGATCATCTCGTACGTGGTCACGACGACCGGAAACGTCTCTTTCGTCTGACGCGGCAACGTGGTTTTCAAAGGCGAACGGGTATAACGTGTAGCAGGTATACGTCCATGGTCGTCCTTGTCCTCGTCTTCGTCTTCGTCATCTTCCCCATCCGACGCCTCTTCCTCGTCTGAATCGACTTTGCGTCGCTTGACACGGCTGCCCTTGCGCGTCTTGGTCACCGGTGTCTTCGCTTTACTTTTTTTACCTTTACCTTTTTGTGCTTTGCCTCGCGAGACCATGATCCGTTCGCCGGGTGCAGCCACTGCTTCCGACTCGTCATCTGGCTCACGCATCACGGTGCG
>JBBPQZ010001016.1:0-10717 GCA_038092795.1 Boletus rubissimus | reverse complement strand
GTGTCGTTGGAGTGATTAGGCAGGTCTAGGGTCATGCTGTGACTTATTAAGATACCACCATGTGGTGGTTGGGTGTCGCTGTAATGCTCCTCTGCTATTGACTCCAGTCCTTTGGGTGGGAATGTATTCTGTTTGTCTTTCCCTGCATTGTGCTGTTGTTGCTGAATCAGAACTATTCATATCTCAGTTACATTGTCTTCAGTGTCTGAGCTCTTCTTACCTTTGCGTGAGACAGCACACTTTGCACAGTGAATGTGAGTTGATGCTGTGTCTCGAGGATTGATTCCATAGCTGATGTGGAGGTCAATGCTATTTAATATACAGACGTCGCATTGCTGCCCACGCATGATACCTGCCAGCAGAGTGAGGCCAACACCATCACGATTGGCATTGCGATGTGATTGCTTATTGCCATTGGTTGTTGAAGGGGAGGCTTTCCAGATGTACGGCGAAATTAGGCTATATGGTTGATAGAGGGCAGGTAGGACAAATTTTGCAGTCTCCTTATCTTTCAACCAAGCTAGGTTACTTTTAAGCAAGTCTCAATTTCAAAATCTGCATATGGTGTACCTTTTGCCTTTGGACCTCCATTGTGAATTAATTGGTGTGTTGCACTAAAATCTGGATGAGCATCTGATGATGCTATACTATACATTGCTGCAAGGACCTTGGGCTCAACATCACAAGGAAGTGCCTGAATGTTCTGCTTGAAATGGGTAATGCAAAGTCTATAAAACTGCCTGAGGTGATCATATGGGTTGAGTTGTCACATCAACCTCTGAGGTTCATATTTGCAAGGCAATAAATTGTTCTTGCAAAGTTCGACACAAAACATGCCAAGTCCTTGAAACATTTGGTTTTTTTATGTAGATGTTGAAAAAAAAAGGAAGGACATACCTAGTGCTTGACCCCGGTGTTCATCAGCAATAACTGCCTCGATACTGTTATGAACTACCTCCGAAGAGTCTGATCACTTCCACAAGGCTCGGACGTCTGCTCGCAGGCTACACGTGTCCTGGCTCAATGAAGAGGGTATGTGGGTCCTTTCCATTCAACACAGTCTACAATGGCCAGAAGACCAAGGCAATGACTATCGTGGTAAACAAAGTGGATTAGACTGGGGTTTCCAGTCGCAAAATACTAGCTTATATACTATACAGGCGCGTGCATAGACCATGCTATGTGTGGGATGAACTACCATAAATAGACTAAGTGGTCTCACGACCATGGGAATGAGATAGCGGAGATTAATGGGGCTATGTGAGAAGAGCAGAAATTAAAAGGGTGTGGTCACCTCATGGTATGACGTCATTGGTGCTAGACCTAGTCATGTGAGGGTTACCACGGTCACGTGCACAGATCACGTGACTGGAAAAGGAAAAAGTATAAATGCGAAAAGTTTGAAAATGTTCATATTATAACACTACCCCCTTTTTAAGACTCGAATTCCAGACAAGTCGTGGTATGGTCCGTGACTGTAAAGCTCTTGAAAGGAGAGAAAAGAGAGGCAAAGGAAAAAGCTTTAAGTCTGCGGAGTTTACGAGGTGCAGAAGGGTTAGACTTGTGGAAATTGGCAACTGCCAGAGGGGCAGTATTAATGATGTCGCCAGATTCCCATGTTTGATCGGTTTCGTCATAGCCCTTCCAATGAACCAAATACTCTAACTTCCTATTCTTTAAACGCGATGAGGCAATATAGTCCACCTCAAATTGTTCTTCCCCTTTCTAATCTACTTCAATCGCATCGGGACGGACTTTTGGTTGTCCTGGTAAGGTTTCCCGATAAGGTTTAACGCGAGAGATGTTGACCGTGGGATGAATGCGAACAGCATTGGGGAGGTTAAGCGTGACGGCGTTAGGAAGGACCGCGGTGATAGTGTAGGGTCCAATCCATTTTTGGGTTAACTTTTTAGCCGTATAAGGAAGTTTGAGTTTGTTGGTAGATAGTCAGACTTGCTGACCAATGGAATACTCCGGAGCTTCGGAACGACTCTTTTCTACAGAAGCAATCATACAATCTCATATATCTTCGAGCGCTGCTTCTATCTCCTTATGAGAACAACCCATTTCTCCTGTGAAACCAGCTAATCTCCCTTCAAAACCCATGCGAGGGGCGTAATTGTGAGTGACGTTAAAGGGGATAGAGCCGGTAGCTGTAGTGACGGTATTATTGTGGGAGAACTGAGCCATTTTGAGCCAATCAGCCCATTCGTGTTGCTTCTTTCCTACATAAGCGCGGAGATATTGTTTGAGATCTCGATTAACACGCTCCGTTTGGCCATCGGTTTGCGGATGATAAGCCGTGGAAATCTTCTGAGAGATACCAAGGAGTTTGCATAGGTCCTTGGTAAAAGCAGATACGAATTGGGGACCACGATCAGAAACTAGAGTGGAGGGAAGTCCGTGGATACACCAAACATGATCCCGAAATAGTTTAGCTAAGTCTGAAGAGGAACAAGTATCGTAAGTGGGAATGAATACAACTTCTTTGGAGAAACGATCCACTACCACGCAAATAGCTGTGAATGAATGTGATTCGGGTAAATCCGTAATAAAATCTATGGAAAGATCTTCCCATGGTTTTTTAGCCACAGGTAGAGGAAGGAGTTTTCCTGCCGGTGCTTTTGACTTTCCCTTCGTGAGGGCACACACTTGGCAGCTATCTACATAAGTTTTAACATCTTTGGTGACACCAGGCCATGAAAAGTATCGTGTAAGAGTATGAATAGTTTTTGAATGTCCGCCATGACCGGCGATAGGAGAATCATGGCATAGAGTAAGGAGACGAGTACGTAAAGCCGGAGGTACGAAAACTTTGTTTTTGTCATTTTTGAAAATGTTCATAGAGGCATTGAAAAGGAAGTCGTTCACGGCATCCACTCCCAGAGAAGCAGACTCCGATTCCAACGCCGAAAGAAAGTCCGAAGAAAGAGAAACTGAATTAATAAAAACAGTGGGAGGCAAGACCGTGATATTGGCGTTATGATCTTGCACTGCCTCACCATGGTCCGGGCGACGAGAGAGCACATCAGCCCGACCATTCGAAGAACCAGGCTTATAAATAAAAACGTAATTGAATTCCTGAAGTAAGGCATGCCAACGAGCTTGCCGACTGCTAAGAGTTTGCGGCTTCTTCCAGTACTCCAAGTTCTTGTGATCGGTCCAGATCTCGAATCTTCTGCAACCAATAAGATAGTGGCGCCACTCTTCCAGTGCCCAAATCACTGCAAGCAACTCTTTATCGTAAATAGGATAATTGCGCTCGGCGCTATCAAAGGAGTGGGAAATGAAGGCGATAGGTCGCCAGTTACCATCATTACATAAGGTTGAGAGCACAGCTCCGGTAGCGATATCTGAGGCGTCCGTTTCGACCCTGACTTCCTGATCCCAATTAGGATAGGCCAGAAGCGGGGCGGTAGTGAATTTCTTTTTGAGGGTTTCGAACGCCACTTGTTGATCAGGACCCCATGTGAACGGAATGTCTTTCTTGGTAAGATCATTCAAGGGGCGTGCGATCTTGGCAAAACCCGAAATGAAACGCCTATAATAATTACATAGTCCGAGGAAACCTTGGAGCTGTTTTAACCGCGTGGGAATGGGCCAATCCATAACTCCAGCGACCTTCTTTTCTTGCATTTCTACCCCCTTTTTAGATATAACCATACCGAGAAAGTCTACTTTGTCCTTCGAGAAGTGACACTTGGAGGGTTTTACATAAAGGTCATTATCGCGTAAACGACGTAGGACCTCTTTTACTACCTCCTCATGTTCTTCCTGAGTCTTCTTCGATGTAAATATCATACAGTCATCAATATAAATAATTACAACAGCATACATATCGTTGAAAATGTCGTTCATCATTTGTTGGAAAGTAGGAGGAGAATTAGTCATTCCGAAATACATTACCGTGGGTTCGTAAGCACCAATGGGGGTAACAAAGGCGCCTTTCCATTCGTCACCTTCTTTGATCCATACGTTGTTGTATCCCCAGCGCAAGTCCAGAGCCGTAAACATGTCGGCATTTTTTAACCGATCAATGAGTTGGGGGATCAAAGGAAGCGGATAGGAGTTTTTGATGGTACCCTCGTTGAGGTAATGGTAGTCGATGACCATATGCTTCCCACCATCCTTTTTTGGAATAAAGAAGACGGGAGAGGTTTGAGGTGATTTAGAAGGAGCAATATAGCCTTTTTTGAGCTCCTTGTTGATGAATGTGCGGACTTCGTCCATTTCAATGTCCGATAGGGGAATTACTCGACCCTTCTTCGGAACGAAATCTGGCTTGAGATCTACGGCATGATCCCAAGGCTTTCGTATCGGCATTCTTGTTGACTCCTGTTCCGAGAAAACTTCAAGGAACTCGTGATATACCTCAGGGACTTGATCTTTGAGTCCTTCCTTGATAGTACGTAAAAAGGAGGGACTAGGTTTGAAATAATTAGATGCAGGAGGTCCAGAACCCATAATTTTGCAATACTAAGTGCAGCGCGGAAATGAAATAGTTTTCTGCACCCAGTCGACCTCGGGGTTATGGCGGAAGAGCCAGTCATACCCGATGATCATGCGATGTGTACCTAGTTTAGATATATAAGCGTCAATTGTTTCGAAGTGTCCAGTGATTTCCACGATCAGGGTTACCGCATGACAGATTTGGCCAATAGCGCCTTCGGATCCATCCGCGTTATGTATCTTAATCGGGTTATTGAGAGAAAAGAAAGGAATGCCGTGACGAATAACATAATCCTGATCAATAAACATGTGGGTGGCACCAGAGTCCAGGAGAGCTCTGAACCGATGATATTCCCACTAACCATCCCGCTGGCAACGTATGACAGTCTCAAGCGAGAACTCTCCGCCAAATGACAATATCGTTGCGCGTTGCTGGGAAGTCATGACACACAAGAGGGGTTTATAAATAGAACTAATTTTTTGTTGTTTTTGGAGAGAATTAAGCACACTATTATTTAATTCCGGTGCCACGCTCAATTGAGACGCTCTCACGGAATGCAAAGACATACTACGTAATACAGAAGATAAATCAGAAACGGGGAAATCGGAATCAGAACAAGACGTAAAAGAAGAAGAAGAAGAAGAAGTGAAATTAGGTCCGTGCACGGAGGAACCCTCTACTCCTACGTGCTGTGTCCTTTTAAAGCCTCAGCCGCACATTGCTTGGCTTCGACTTTGAATTTATCCCTATAATAAGTCTTGGCTTCATCCGAGACAAACTGTTGGGCAGCCGTTGCTACTACCGGTGCCGTAACCGGGGGAATGGGGAGAGGACGGGAGGTAAATTGTTGCACCACATGCGTCTGGGAATATTCAGGAACCGGGATGTAAGTTCCCTGGTCATAATCCCATATGACCTGCTGACGCTGTTGCGGAGGACGGGGCGGACGACGGTAAGGGTTCTTGGGGCAGTCGGGCTTGATATGCCCAGGGAGATTACACAAGAAACAAGTTCTCGTGTCTGGCCTTGTTTGTGCAGCTTGCTGCATGTTTATCTCCATGGGAGCGCCGCGACCTGGTTGGGTTCCTACCGCCGTAAACTGCGGGCGTTGAGGGGGGGGAGGTTGTGAAGGAGGCGGATATTGATAACGACCCTGAGGCCGTGGGACGAAACGAGAGTTTGAGGGGGGACCACGCTCTATCGCCATTTGTTCGTAAGCTCGACCGACAGCTCTATAGTTTTCTTTGAGCTCATCAATTCCGAACTCTAGTCCAGGATGGTTCATCTGGACTCTTTCGTAGATGTGGTAGTCAACCGCCTTCTTGAGGAGCGTATTGGCGTGATAGTCCTCGATGTTCGCCTCGTTCTGAAGAACTTCAAAGCGCTGAAGGAACAGGTCAATAGGGTGACCGTTTTGTCGAAGACCTTCTAATTTCCAAAGAGACTCGTGGGCGAGTACGTCAATCCGGAAATAGCTTTTGATCTCCTTTTGGAGTTTCGACCAACTTGGCCAAGCCGAATCTCCTTTTGTTCCGACAACAACATCTTGTGTGTTCTTCACCTCGGTTTCCTCATCGTCGAGGTACTTTTCCAGCGTGAGCTGGGCAAAATCATCCGCCTTCTTTTCGAACCGTGAAAGGACAGCGATACATCTCAGCTTGTCCGACTTCCACGTTTGGGCATCTACCCAAAGATGTAACTTGACCCACCAGAGACGGAAGGTGGATCTGTCGCCATCCCATTTATCGGGGTCAGCGATCTTCTTAGTCACATTGTTCTTTTCCTGGTTTATGTTTAGGGTGGACAGTCTTGTGACGAGATCATCTAAGTCCACCAAGTTCGACATACTTGATCACGGGACGGAGATAGGTGGTTGGGCGGAGATAGGATCTGAAGTGTTCGTCACTGTACCACTCGAAAGAGAAAGAGTGGCGTTCGGTTCTTTGCTTGTCGTGGGAAGGCCAATAGACCTTGTGGGTGCAGGATCGGGGAGGAATCTTGAAAACGTCTTCTTTCAGTTGCTTACTGTGCAGACTTTTCCAACCATACTTTGGGCAACCTACAAACTTGCTGCCTAAGGAAATACTTCTTTGAACGGAGGTAATATCTTCTTCTCCGTATACAACGATGCAGGTGGCCGCAGCGACCTAAAACAGAATCCAGAATAAAACTACGTAAAGAGAGTCGAAGAGGGGGGGAACCGGATTTGCCTGGCTACGGCGTATGGAAATACTATCTGCGTTAGACGTGACGTCACAGGTGATCACGCGAACCTGGGTACACCGGCGTAGTACCACCACGGACTGTTAGGCACTCAACAGATAATGGGGGCTAGTACTCTATGCCCGACAGCAACGTTATCCGTATTTATGATGGCGGACGACCGTATATAAACAGCGTGGGGCAAGTGCTGGTCTTGCTACCGTCAAGTGGTAGTACCTCTAGTTCCCTTAGCTCTGGGACCTGAGCGTTGTGTATGCAAGTCTAATCCAAGTGTTATGAACTACCTCCAAAAAGTCTGATCACTTCCACAAGGCTTGGACGTCTGCTCGCAGGCTACACATGTCCTGGCTCAATGAAGAGGGTATGGGGGTCTTCTCCGAACAATGCAGTCTACAATGACCAAGAAGGCCAAGGCAATGACTATTGCAGTGAACAAAGTGGATTAGACTGGGGTTACCAGTCGCAGAGTGCTACCTTATATACTGTACAGGCGCACGCACAGACCATGCTATGTGTGGGATGAACTACCATAATTAGACTAAGTGGTCTCACGACCATGGGAACACGATAACGGAGATTAAAGGGGCTGTGTGAGAAGAGCGGAAATTAAAAGGGCGTGGTCACCTCATGGTATGACATCATTGGTTCTAGGTCTGGTCATGTGAGGGTTACCATGGTCACGTGCACAGATCACGTGACTGGAAAAGGAAAATGTATAAGTTCGAAAAGTTTGAAAATGTTCATATTATAACAGAAGGGGACTTACGTGCAGACAGATTTGTGTACCCAGTTCCTTGACTCCAGGATGACGAAAGGTGGCGATGTATGCCAATTCCTTGATGGACTACGGACAAAACACGAGGAGTTAGCATCCGTAGGAGTCGACATTGACCAAATGGACTACCACTCAACCATCATAAAATCTCTTCCTACCTACCTCGCAAACTTCGCTTCGAACCAGCTCGCTACCACTCGCCTGTATGCGTTGTCGAAAACCATCGAGCTGGACACGCTGATCTCGCTTATAAGTGAAGAAGCCGAGAGACAGAAAATGAAACATACACGTAACGAAGGAAAAGATCGCGACGAGATGATGGCTATCACCTCCTCAGGCAGCAAAGGCGGATGAGGACGTGGGGGACATTCTCCCAGAGGCAACTGACCCAAGCACAAGTGCTGGACGTGCAGATCCGAGAAGCATCTGGCAGCAAACTGCGATCAGACCCCCAAGAACAATGCCAAGTCGAAATCAACTCACTCGAATGGTGCACATGCCGTGATGGATGACGCAGACTCCGATGATGGAGTGTTTGGGGTGTTTGAGAACGACGATGAGTCACTGCCAGGCTTATTGTCAGAAGAGTCGGACGATGACGACGAGGCTCACCCGGATCAGGCGCAAAGGCCCTTCGATGATGAAGAGGCCGACTGGTTCTCTGATGCTGGAGATGACAGCCTGTGGGGCTGCGGATGGGACGATGAAGAGGTTGGAGCTATAGAGGTTGACAACGAAGCTACGTCATCAGACTGCGCTCACTCCCTGTGCCCAGACGAGGACAGCCTAGAGAACATCGCGATGGACATCAATGACTGCCCAGATCAGTTGTGCCATGTCGAGTTGTATGACTCGGGCACCACCCGCCATATTACACTGGATTGCCACCATATGACGAATGTGCGCAGCATACCTCCAAAGTCCTTCACTGCAGCGAACCAACAGAAATTTGACGCCACTGGAGTAGGTGACCTAGTTGTCGAAGTCCCAAATGGGTTAGATGTGTCCAAGCTGTGATTAACAGAAGTATTGTACTCACCTGAAGTGGGGTACACACTCGTATCGATCGGCTGATTGGACGAGATGGGGCTGGTGACGACCTTTGCAAAAGAGTACTGCACCATACGCACAGCTGATGGAGACGTCATCGGCCGCATTCCATGGTCAACCAAAGGGCTATATCAAGTAGTGCATGAGGAGGACCAGGCCGCGGCAGTCACTGAGCGACTCACCGTAATGGAGCTGCACCATCGGATAGGCCATATCATGCCATCCGTTGCTCGTTGCCTTACTGAGCAAGGACTTGTCAGCAGGCTGAATTTCGACCTAAGTGTTCCAAACACCTTCTGTGACTTATGCGTGTATGCCAAGGCCACACGCAAGCCCATCGCCAAGCAGCGCAAGGGCCCACGCACCACATCAACTGGTGAAATCGTATATTCGGATGTCTGGGGACCAGCGCCAGTCACTACACTCGGGAGCAAGCATTACTATGTCACCTTTACAGACAATTACACCAGACTCACCCACATGCACCTGTTGCGCCAGAAGAGTGATATGTTCGATGCGTACCAAGGATTTGAGGCCTGGCTAGACCGTCAGTTAGCTGCGAAGGTAAAACTTCTCCACTCAGATCAAGGAGGAGAATATTAAGGAAAAGAGTTTTTACTTTACCTTGAGGCCCAAGGCACCATGCAGCGCCTGACTGCTCACGACACATCCCAGCACAACGGCATTGCTGAACGCCTCAATCAAACGATCCTCGAGAAGGTCCGCATGATGTTGCATGCGAGCAGCCTACCAAAGCACCTGTGGGGAGAAGCAGCGCGTCACGCCGTTTGGTTGAAAAATCGAACACCTATGAAAGTGCTTGACAGAAAGTCGCCGTATGAAGTTGCGTTGGGCAAGGCACCCGATCTCGGCCGACTGTGTGAATGGGGATTGACCATCTACATCAAGACGGGTGATGGATCGAAGCTGGGAGGAAAAGTCCATGCTGGACGTTGGATGGGGATTGACGACCGCACTGAGAACGCATGCTGCATGTTCTGGCCCACGAAACGCTCTGTGACCGTCAAGCGCAACGTGTATTTTGACCCAGCCACAGGTGCCATCGAGGGGGAGGAACCGACTACCATATTTGGCAACGGCACCTTAACGCAGATTGCTGCTGCACAGCCCTCGGCAAGTGCCACAGCATCACCACCTGTCACCCGACCTGTCACCCCGCTATTACTGCTAACCCCACTCTCACCGCTCACCCTACTCCCTTCACCGCTCCCCTTGCCACCGCCTAAATCTCTCCCCACACCGCTCCTAGATGAGCCCGAGCCCCGTACCAAACGCATCCGCAGGCCAAGCCAGCGGGTCCTTGATATCGTCAATAGCAAGGCTGTCACTGCTGCGCTACCACGAAGTGTCCAGCCCCCAAACCCCATCCTTGAGCAACCTCTGCCTCCACCTGAACCCACCGTCTTCGAAGGAGATGGGCAAGCCAAGCAGACGCTCGCAGCAGCAGAGAGGTACAGCATGGACTATGACGAGAGAGAGCTAACCATGCTCGTCGAGCAAGCTAGCACTGCAGCTGAGGCCCTCAAGCCATCCAACCTCGCTGACGCAAGACGCCGCCCTGATTGGCCCCAATGGGAACAAGGTATCCACGAAGAGCTGGATACACTAGCTAAAGCAGGTACCTGGGAACTCGCTGATCTACCTGCAGGTGCAAACTTGGTCGGATCAAAGTGGGTTTTCCATGCCAAAAAGGACGCTGCCGGAAACATCGTGCATCACAAAGCGCGTCTCGTCGCTCAGGGATTTTCACAGGTACCCAGGATCGGTTACTTCAATACCTATGCCCCCGTCGCCAAACTCGCGTCAATTCGCACCATCCTCACGCTCGCAGCTCGCTCAGACCTCAAACTGCATCAGGTAGATGTTATGAACTACCTCCGAAGAGTCTGATCACTTCCACAAGGCTCAGGTATCTGCTCGCAGAGTACACGGCTTCTGGCTCGATGAGGAGGGTATGGGGGTCTTTTCCGAACAACACAAGCTACAATGGCCAGAAAACCAAGGCAATGCTTATCGTGGTGAACAAAGTGGATTAGACTGGGGTTTCCAGTCATAGAGTGCTACCTTATATATTGTACAGGCTCGCGCACAGACCATGCTATGCGTGGGATGAACTACCATAAATAGACTAAGTGGTCTCACGACCATGGGAATGCGATAACGGAGATTAAAGGGGCTGTGTGAGAAGAGCGGAAATT
>JBBPQZ010001015.1:0-10723 GCA_038092795.1 Boletus rubissimus | reverse complement strand
ATGTGAACCACATTATTGAACGAGTCTGCTACATTGGAAGCATCATGTAAGCCCATTGGCATACTATGGTCACGCGTGCAGTATATCTACATCGCACCTCTTAGAGATAGCACTAATCTTTCTCGTACCCGTACGTCGTAGTCACCCTACAGAGCTTGGTCCAGCTCGCTTGTCCACTCGTCTCAGTGTTTCCGCCGTTTGGCCACGGCTGGTTTCCACATCAATCTCGGAACATTGTATGATATTTTACTTGCTTATTACCCCATCCTTCAACGTGACGAGCCCTCCAAGATTTGCTCCAAGACGTCCTTCATCTTGCACATCCTTCGATATGAGTGTGGCGATAACATCGTCTCAAGCCTATCAAAGGCTTCCCGCTCTCGTCTGGAGATTCAACGAGAACAGAAACTAGCCAAAGTGATTGAAGAGAAACAGACTTCCGCTGATCACGACCGTCCGCAATTTCATTCTCGATTGCCTGAACTGATATCATGATGGCCCCCAATGGTCCCAACCACCTGTTTGCGCTGTATGTTCGCAACATCAATTGTGTGTCAACCAGGTTGACGTCTCCTCAGGTACTCTAGTACTCTGCCAATGTATCTACATTTATGTCTGAGAATCTTAGAATCCACCACACCCGCCACCGCCGCATCCACCGCCACACCCACCGCCGCATCCACTGGCACCGCCTCCATAGTTACTAGCACCGCCTCCGTAAGTCCCACCTCCGCAAGTGCTACCCCATCCTCCGCAAGTGCCAATCCCTCCTCCACATGCACTAGCTCCACCTCCACACGTTCCACCTCCCCCGCACGTCCCACCACCTCCATTGCACTGGCCCCCACTCGCACATGTCGCAACCGCACATGTTACCATACAGCCTCCCACGCCCTAGGCGCACACACGCCGGACTCGTCAACCAACCTCATGTAACATTAAAAAAAGAAAACACTCACCGTCGCGCACACGCCGTTGTCTACGACGAACGGCACACTGACGCAGGACGTAACCCCTACCCATATCGGGATAGGGTAGAAGAATGCGAGCTCGTGCGTTCGCGTTCGCGTCCGCGTGCGGTTGTGCCGCAGCACAGCGGATGGGGCCTTGTCCCTCTCCCTGTCTTCGGCATCCAGTGCCTCTCGGCGCCGTCGTCGCTCGGCCTTTTTCCGTCTCCGCTTCCGTGCCCGTTCGGATGCCTTCCGGTTATGAATGAGATAGACGGCATTGTGGTCACTGGCGTGTGTCCCAGCCGCTGCGTCGGGCGGTGGCTGAAGAGCGTTCAGTTCGTGAGTTGTGCGATGACGGTGCAGAGACAAGGCATGCCGCAACCGCTGGCCCAGCGTCATACCAGGGAGAGGACAACCGCAGTAGGTGTACGGGAGACCGTATCGATCCTAGTCAGTCAGTCGACCGTTAGGGCGCTGTCTTCCAGTGGTAAAAAAACATGTACGCACGGTCCAGGCACGACATGTGACGTCGAATGCTGTTGCGAGATGATCTTCGTCCACTTTGTCATCGCTGAACGGAAACGGTGCTCTCAAACATCATCACGTTGCAAGTCAGGGGTGAGTACTTACTGGTCAATGTATCGACCCACGACCCGTTTGCATTCCGTATGGTAATAACTCGCCCTCAGTTGGTGTGTATGCCACGCAAGGTCGATGTCGAGCGTTGGAACGAAGAACGACCCGGGAGTATCAGCCATCAGCCCCAAGAAGCTGCGGGGAAAAAGATTGAATATGTGGCGGAAAGTCACCGAATCATACGCACGCATGGTATCTTGCAACACAGTGTTGTAACACGACCATCTCCTCTTCGTCGGCAAAGAACTCGGGATCCGTCCACCCGAGATCAACCATCTTGCTCACGAATGATCCTTGCCGCAATACCTATTACAGCCGTCCGTTGAGCAAGTTCACAGGAGTGAAGGAAGGAGGGGACATTGCAACTGACAGCACCTACGAGGTCGATCGAGAATGGTCGATCATCTGTGTATGCGCTCTGGATTCTCCTTCCTCTATGACCAAGTTAGACAGGTATTGGTCGATCAACATCTTGGCATACATTCTGCGCTGAATTTTTCCGCTTAATAACCCGGTCAGCACTGCGGGGTTAAACCTCAACCTCATCATGACTTCCCGTACGGTGAGTCTGTTCGAAACGGGAAGGTTAGCCGCCTCCATGATGCGTCTCTTAATCACTGAAGCGCGACCAGTGTCACGCCGTTTATAAGGAGTATGCAGGGTTCCGCTGTTGAGACGTGAATAAGCTCACTGCAGAGCAGTAAACTAGAGGTGAACACACGGGAGGTGTCCGGTGATCTTCACGACATCATTCGCGAACTTGTAAAGACTCAACAGATCCTTCTTGATTCTCTTCCCACAAGACGTACAGCTGGCAACGAAGTTGCTTTGCGCATACCCCGATCCATTTGGACCAAGAAATGCTATGTGCTCGTCAGGTGCCTCTCACAGAAACGGGTAATTCAGTGGTGCTCACGCACAACCGTCCCGTGCTCGCAATGTGGGCACTGGATCTCTTTGTGTGATACAACCGCTGCCGCATCCAAGGGGTCATATGGTGTGTCTGTGTGGTGCTCCCAGTTGCGGACTCGATCAAAGTGGGGCGAGCTTGTAATGAGGAGATGGGGAGATTCCTGCAACATCCTTCAGCGGGGAGGTATCTAATCAGGTAAAGCCGCGTACGATATTGGCGGCGAGATACTCCGCGAGGGCCGACAAGTCACCCAACGCTGATATACGTTGCGTGTCCTCTGCATACCATCTATTCAAGATAGTCACACACAGCAGATGGTAGACGTCTGGGGAAATCTCGTACATTGGATTGAGAAGATAAGCATGCCATACCATGAGCACATCGATCGGGGGAAGAGCCAACTCGAGGTTCGCGGAGGACCACCCGCCGAGACTGCTGCACCATCGGGTAAACCTCGAGAGGGATTCAGGCTCAAATTTGGAAGATATGGGACATCTGGAACGAACCTCTCGACTGCGATGTTCACGAACCAGCCCCAACGTCTCTCTGGCTCCATTGCGCGAACTTCAATCGGAAACCGTGGCACGCTATCGGATTCTACCATCAGGCGGAGGTTGTGAAACGCATGTAACATGGAGAGGTGTCCTTTGAGTTGTTGTGGTTGGATGAGCAAACCAACACTGCGGTGACCAATGGTGAATGTCTCGGGAAGTGTGTACTGTGGCGGGGACGCTTGAGCATTAGTGTAAGAGGGTGGAGTATCTGACATGAAATGCTACTATGAGTTGGGATGTCGGGGAGAAAGCTGTGAAATGAAGTATCGAGCGTCCATTGTGACACGGAGTTTAAGTAGAGAGACAGTGAGCAAAATCTCCCAGACTCTGTTGCAGTATCTTGACGTAGCCAAGCCTCCCCTTGTTATCGCGCATCTTTCAGAAAGAGATCTCCGCTTTGGATATGCTTCTTGATATTTACTGTGGGAGCTATGAGGCACAGCCTACCGCTTCCACTAAGAACGTGACCTCTGATATCGTCAAGGAACACGAAGAAGCCATACGTTCCTGGAGTCGGTTTCCCAAACTCAGCCCCAGTCAAGGGCTGGAAAACATCCCTTGAGGCGATGCAATTCAGGCTATCAAGAAAGGAAAAACCCTGTGTAGAGATTCAGATGGAGTATTAACAACTTCTCGTGGAAGCACGATACCAGGTCACTCTCAGGTCAGGTCTGTGGCATCGGTGGCGACTCTGTTCCCGAGTCATAGTACAACAGGTGCCTGAGGCGTGAAGCCTTGAGGCCTTGGAGACTATATCGGCGGATCACGCTCGATTCGGCCACTGCACCACCCTCAAATGGCGCTGCCAGAGAGTTGCGATCAAAGCAACCGAATCCAAGGTTTGTGCCTCCTGTGATAAGCAAACATGATAGCTGGATCCCACGAAAGATGTAGCCTCTGCGATAGTCTTCGAGGAAATGCAAGACAAAGACTGGCACTTGTCTTGGGTGTAATATTGCTATGTTCGTGTGCGATTTGCGTACGACAGATAGGAACTGGGCCGGAGACCTAGTAAATATTTCTGAGTGTGCGACGGGGGGGAGTGATAGACGGATCTTCTGTGCTTGTACCTTTTTCAATTATGGGATTGATCAACCAGCCTGCAGAGGTTCACGAGGAGATTCGGAGATGCAACTACTTACAGTACCTTAATTTCCCCGTCGTGAGAATCAGCGAGATAACTATGGTATCCATTCCTTCGTACTTCGGATCCCCTTTAAAAATACACTTGTGGCGACATACACATCACGAGAGGGAACAGATACTGTGGGACATTTCACACCAATTGTCCCAAAACTCTCTTCCAGTCGCAGCTCCAGGGTTCATGTTCTTGCGACGCCTCATACTCAATGCTTCGCCAGCGCCACCAGAGCAGGTTTTTTTCCAGCCATGAGATGCCTGCAAAATGTCATTCCAAGCAGCCTGGTCATCCTCAACTGGAACCAAAAATTGAGGGGACAGGCCAGCGACCCAAAAGTCGTACGCGCTCTAACTCTTCCTAACCCTCTCCGAAGACTCGTGACGGACATACTGAAGCGTGGGAGTATTTGCGGCGAGAGCAAAAAAGAAGTGGATGACGGGAATGTCGGCCGAGGGACCGATGATTCCAGAGCTGCGAGGTTCATGTTACGGAATCCATCCACCCCTCGTCGTTCTCGACTTGAAACATGATCACCCCGATATTGTTTATTTCATCACCTTTGAGCAAAAAGGGGATAATCCCGTCGACACCACACTGACCATTCGTACACAAGATTGCAGCGCCTCGAACCATCAAATGCATGAGAAACTCGACCCCGACGAGCGCATCCTGATGAACTTTGATGAAACGAGTGAAAGTAAACCTTACTATCTTTGAATGTGTCAGCCAGAGCCGACTTGAGCGGCTTTGTGCCCTCTGGTGTGAAACGCCATCCACGGCAGGTAACGACGTTGACAAGATTTTCGGAGGAAGAACGAGGAATGCGAAAGAGGGATTTTAGCAGTTACGTGATACTGCACCACCGCTGATGGTTGAGAGGCCTGACTGCCTTGTCGTGCGCGACAATGAAAAGTAGGGCCACCATCAATTCTCCTAGGTCGCCTTTGTGTACGGAAAACCATCTAGAATCGTCTGCAGTACCCGAGGAGTACCGAAGACTGTGTGAGTACTCATCACGGAGTATGCAGTCTCAGAAAGGATGGGCTCAGAGGGCGATGCAGTGACCAAGGTCTCAAGGTTGTCGTCAGCCTTGAGAACGACCCGCATGTGGGAATTGACTTGCTCCCTCTCCGCATCTGATATCTGCGAGACACAGTTTGCGGAGAGGAACTCGATAGGGATTCGATGAGGGAGACAAACAAGTGTTTGCTCGGGTGAGAGTTTTTGACCGTTATATCGAGTGCCGCCCAACAGCTCGAGGACCGCGAATTCAACGATCCCGCTGGTCTCTAGAGACCGGTAGTAATGGCGCCATCTACAGAAAAAATCGGGGCAGGCCGAATAGAGTAAGTGTTTAGTACGCACAAAGGTCGACCGTATGATGAGAAGTGCTCCTTAGATGTAACTTGCGAGAGGCTGACCGTTTCGGAGAAGTTTACGCGGGCTGCCAACCGATCGAAACCAAGCTCATAGAATGGCAAGTTAATTTCCCTCGTGGGGACTATTCTGGCTGACCGATCAGGCCGTGGAGCAGGAGTGGCCGAGATTCAAGCTCCAGAGGTCGACAGGAAAAGTGTGAAGAGTGGTTCATTCTGGAGTCCTCGTATTGCGCGACAGATCTCGCCGAAGCGTGACCATGAATTATCCAACCGTTGCGTCAGAGTGTGGACCTCGTCGAATGCGAGGACGACCAAAGGATGATCAGGATCCATTTTTTGTTTTGGACAGTCTCTTGTCACCCGCATCGATGGCTTCGCACAGCTTGTGGAAGGCCCCAGGCAGCGGAGAGTCTTTCGCAACCCGACAGGCATTCCACCTCGTCATCTGATGGCGAGAACTTCTCACTAAAATACGCCGAATACGTTGTGCGATAAATCTCCTTTCATGTTTCGTTGCCTTAGAACTAGGTGGAAATCAACAGGGAGCGTTCCATACCTTGGCATTCGCTTCAATGGCTTCATAGAATTTTGTGCGAGGTCCGCCGTAACCCTTATACTCCATACCCTCTTTCATATAGTTCCTAAATTGCTCAGCGACAGGGCGCTCTTTTGCACAAAATCGTCGTGGATTTGGACCCCTGAACCACTCTCGTACATGATCCCAGAGGGCGTGCGCAGCATCTCCAACATATTCCTCTTCCCATCCCTGTTCCGCAGCTAATCATGAAAAAAGTTGAATCAAGTGTCTGAAATCACGAAGACTGTCCACCAATTATTGACGCCTGGGCACCTTTCAAAATAGGGGCTTCAAAAGAAGATTGTGGATACTATTTCTGTACGACCTTGGATTGATATTCACCTGGTCGAAGAGGCGTTAGATATGCAATCAGGGGATGCAGACAAGTCCTTACTCAATAGCCGCACGTTTTTGAAACTACTCTCCGAGCCGACGACCATCGATTCGTAAATGCTCGGGTTGCTGGTTAGAATGGTTCTGCATTCGTGGATGTTGAGATATTGTTCGAGGAAGCGATCCCCTGGTAGCGCGACCGTTGAATGTATTAGCGGTCGAGGGTGCAGTTGTGGGGGTTAGCTTTGGAAAGGACAGGCGGACATCCTCGTCTAGCTTTTCGTGCCCTCCCTCTTCGAAGTCGTCTGGAACAAGCTCGAGGTCGAATCCATGACGTGGTTGTGGACGTGTTCAGTTGTGGCGTGCGGGTAGCGGAGAGGATATTCACAGTCTACGACGCCACTATGCAAGTACCATCCCGGGATCGAGCCACTTTAACTTACAAGCCTACTGTCAGAGATAGATAGATTTCGATACAACTGTTAATACACCGCGCTACCGGCCGCTCTTCATATAACTACTTCCTGCCCGCCTTCTTTGCGGCCGTCCTCGCCCTGGTGATCTGCTTCTTCCACCCAAAACATTGACCGCATTCTTAAACGACCGATACATTCTCAGCCGTGGGCCCGACACGATCATATCACATGTCGCACTCACCGGCCGATCCATGTTTCTTGCATTGATACACACCGTCTTTGTTGGTCGTCACCGCAGGCGGCTCGATAGGGTCCCGATCGATAGGGTCGAACTGATGAAAGCAAGGTGTAAGCAAGCGCGGTCATAATATCGTCAAACGATGAGATCGACCCCGTAGAAAGCATCGTTCTCCTCCCTTCCGTCGTAGTTACAGTCCGCGCACTTGACGGGTATGAGCGATCAGACAGTCAACGTCAGCGTGTGGGGGTGAACACGTACGATTTCTTTCAAGTGGGTACAGAAAACGGCGTCGTTGATTTCGACGGTTCCAACAGCGACATCGGTCATGGTGAAGGGTATTCAGACCCAGGAAGGGTTAGAGAGTGAAAAAGGGAGTGAGAGATCAGGAGGGGGGTGGGTCTACAGAGCGGTGGCGTGGGTTTCTTAAACCACGTGAGCCCATCAGACGCGTGCAAGGAGCGAAAACGCAGACCTGACAACTTACTGTAGAGCGTCGCAGACTACATAGTACACTGTAGAGATGGCTGAAAGACTTCCCCCCGAACTTTGGTGGTACATCTTTGATCTCTCCGCAGACGAAGACACCATATTCTACCCCGGCTTGCAAACCAGCATGGCCCAGTCAACCTGGTCCAAGTCCCCCTGGGGCGGTTGGACCGTCCGAACACCTCAAGATACCATCAACATCATCCAACGTCGAAGCTACGCCACCAAAAAGGTATCCCATTCTTGTCGGTGGTGTCCCCCCATACGTGATCGCTCACGACGTTTTTTGAAGTCGATCATCGCAGCTTGTCAAACGTGGCGCAGACTCGGCACCGAGTTTCTCGTTCGCTGTCTCTTCTTTGACGATCCTGCCAAGTTGCGCGGTCTTTGCAACATCTTGGATCGCGACCCATCGCTCGGATGGTGGGCGAGACGCCTACATATTACACATTTTCTCAACGGACGCGGTCCGAGGATGGACGACTTTGAGAATCCGCTCATCGCTATCCTCCAGCGCTGTCCGAACCTCGAGATATTCATTGTCGATTGGCCCGTGTCGAGTGCGTTCGGTCCCATCGTAGACACGCTCGGCGTGTCCTGCCGTAACTTGCGCACCGTACACTGGCACGTTCCATCCGAGCTACTCTCCAAAGTGATCTGGGCGTTGGACACGCTCCCCAATCTCGTCGCCGTCCACCTCGAGTTCGCCGCGGCGATCAAGGAATCAGACACCATCACACTAGGTTCCGCACAGGACGTCAAACTCAAGCTGCCAAATCTTCAACAACTCTTCTTGAAAGGCTTCTGCCAAGACTTTATAGAACAGGCCACCGGGTGGTCGCTTCCCTTGTTACGCAGTTTCTCTTTCCACTTTGGCACCAACACCCTCGACGTTCCAGACGTCATCGATTTCCTCGCGCAGCACGGCGTGACCCTTCTCTTCCTAGACTTGAACTGCATACCCATGCTCGACGTCCGCACTATCTTAGACTTCTGTCCTTTCTTAACCACATTCTGTTTCAATCTCGATTGGAAGATTTCGCCAGTACCAAATCCCGATGCCAACCCCGATGAACCCGAAGACGAAGCCATGCTACCCATCACGCTTACCACCCGGCCACACGACCATATCCAGCACATTGGGCTCCACGGACTCTTGTATGCATTTGGGGTAGGGTTTGCCGCAGCGTACGCCGATGCCGACCCTGTGCGGACGATGATGGTCCAGCGCACGAACGACCGCAACTTCAGAGCCTTGAACAGAGCGTCGTTTCCTAAATTGGAGCGCGTGAGGGTCTTGAGCCCAAGAGTGCTGCAAGACCTGAACGACAACGATGGACCTGCGATTTCGTGCTTTGAGCGGTGGGAGAGGTGGTGGGATATGTGCACCAAGATGCGCGTGAGGCTCGAGGATTGTTCGGGAGGAGTGCTTGGTAACCTCCCTCAGGATCCGGATGAGGAAGAAGAGTACGACAGCGAGGAAGAGGGGGAGGAGTACGAGTATGTCACGGATGAGGAGGAGCAGGAGTGGAAGGGGAGTGTCAGTTTGGCAGAGTTGAGAGAGCTGCTGGAAGAATGCAAAAGGATGTCGGAGGAGGGCGAACGAGAGTCGCCATTTCAGTTTTTCCTCTCCCCGCCGACCTTGTGACATTGAACGCTTTAATGATCACCTGCTTTTCCCTCTGGCGTGCGTGTCCTGAACGCTCCTCTCTTCACTACGTCCCGGATTATGCCAAGTGCCCGTTCTACATAGACTTGGTCGACGTCGCCAAGCCGCTCTCGACCTGATTGGCTCCAGCTTTGGCGAGGGATGTAAACGCATGGACGTACCTATGATGGCCCAGTTTCGCGTGCTGGGGATACGAAGCGTATCGCACTCCACTTTCCATCCCGTCCACTGACTCAACTTTGCCAGCCAAATCCTATACATCGAATACTGACTCCGATGACCGCCCTCCCCGCACAGATTGAGACGATCGACAAACGCATCGTCATCGACGACGATGGAAGCCAAGTCCACAACGGTCGTGGTGGACGCACGCGCGAACCGCTCGTCAAACGACCAGGCACAGCACGGGATGGAGAGATACCCGGACGCGTGCTCGACGGTCGCGACGAGCGGGATCCAAGGGGTCAGTTCGTCTGCGTGGTTGCCGATCAGAAACGCGCCGGGCTGGAGGTAGGGTATGACGACGCTCGGTTGGCTCTCCGTCGTCGCGGTTCGGACGTACGCCGTCGGATCGAGCGCGTGCACGTGCAAGGCGACGCGGGTGCGTTCGGGGTAGTGATCCCAGGAGGTACGCGCCCGGAGGTCGATGCCGTGGCCGTGGTAGCCCTCGGATATGAGAATGTGTGTGAGAAGGCCGTTTCCGCACCTGTGAGCATGTGTGATTTGGGGGAACCAATGACCCCGCAATCTCGGACTTACCCAAGGTCCAAGAACCCGCCGGGCGGCTGTGGCCAGCGCTCCGAGGGCGCGTCGTGCGCTGGCATATGGTCCTCGTGATCCCGCGAGCGCTGCTCTGTGCCCGCATAAGACTGTTTCCAAAGAAGCACGAGATACGTCGCGATCCCGATATCCTGTAGCCAAACCGTCAGCGGGCGGACGAGTACTAGTAGCGCCCGTTCCCTTTACCTCAAACACGTGCTTGAGCGGGTCCGTGGACTCTTTCCACTCGGACACCAAATGTTTGTATCGTTCTCGCATCACGAGATACAGATCTTGATAGGCCTCTCTCGGGATCACGCAATCGTGCTTCACACGCTTTTGGTAGTGGGTCATCGCGCCCCATCCGTATCGATGGAGGGTCTCGAGGAGCGCCAACGCCGTGCGGTACAGTCTGGAATTGGGATCTGACGGCGTCCCGGGTAACACGACCGCTTCTATGCACAGGATCGGGGGTGTGCATGGGACGAAGCGAAAGGCGAGGTGTCGGACGGTGGGATGATAGTACGGCAGAGATGCACCAGGCGGGAGGAGAGGGCTCAACACGAGGGTGCAGGGTATGTCCCTGTGCACGCCAGTGGTAGACGCGTACAGCGTGCAGTGTTGCTCCAGGGCTGCATCGCGGCCTGGCCGGCGAGGGAGGAGCTTGCG
>JBBPQZ010001014.1:0-10739 GCA_038092795.1 Boletus rubissimus | reverse complement strand
GGAGAACAAAGCGTTGCTTCAGCAGTTATCTGGGGGTCATCGCAGCGAAGCCTTCAATGGACTCATTCTCCCACAAGCAGAACATGCTATCGAGGCCATGGGTCATTCGATGGCCTATTCCGCTGGAGTTCAAAGGGGTTTACCCAAGCCCATCCTCGACATCTACGAATGTGCCGTGATCCGTCGTGACCCGGCTTGGTACTCCGAAAAGGGAGGTTTGACCCGTCATGATCAACGTCTTCGCGAAGACAAAGCGGTCACGAGTGCCATGCCACACCTGGTGGCTTATCTGGACGATCTCAACATCGAGGCGTATGTCTCTTCGCCCATTGTTTCGGATGCTGCTTGGAAGGAGTACTATAGCTCCATGCCTGTGTTCAAGGGGAACGCTGTGCCTGTTTTCGATCAGGTCCAGGGTAAGTTGTAGGCTGCTCCGCCTTCGCCGGTCACTGTCAGCTTTCGTTCTATGTGCAACTACTGTAGTTCATAACCGCAAGTTTTCTCTTCTCGACATGCTTTCGACGAACGACTGCGAATGCTGGCATGTACTCATCCGGTTGTCTCACTTTATAACGGACAATCAAACGATTGAGCGTATGTGTCTCTCCTCGATTCTGCTGGACAGTAGTGGATAGTTCTATTGAACATAGCATGTTCTGTACCACGCCTTTTTGAAAGCCTATTCCAATACGTTGTGTCCTGGAGATGTTCGAAGTTTGACACAATCTGGGAAACGGGCTCGTTTCGTCAAACAAGTGCCGCTGACGGGCGCATTGGTGAGGTCGATCACATCTGCCAAGGAGTAGCTCGGTCGTCCACTGGTATGCCGAAAATTTCCGGACCGCTCTGAAATGGCCAACGATATGGCAACGAGAGCCACCCGTGTTGTGTTCACAAGACACGGTTATTCAAGGTGAAAGGACGTGATCACACTACAATTCGTACTTATGAGGAACAAGGTCATCCATTGCCAGAGAGCGACTAATTGATTTGGTATCTTTTCTCCTTGAATGCTTCGAAAAATCGTGTCACATCTTGCTTCTACAAATTTTCCTTGCTGGGCAAAGGGCCACAATATTCCAATAGGTGGTCCCTGGATGTGAATGTGACGTCATAGAAGAAAGCGGGAGATGTAGCAAGACGTACCGCATGTCATTGAGAGTATGGATACTATCGAGGGCACGATCACGAGGTAGCCACTCCAAAACTCTTGCACCAAGCTCTTTGAAAAAGAGGCCTGATGCGAATTTAGTGCGAATTCTGCATCAGAATGAGGATGTAATCATGGCTGAGTCGGGATCAACCGATGGTTCATAAGCATCCTCTTACTCGAGCACTAGTATGGCTGCAGGCGCTGGGCCTGCGACTCTCACGGCGGTAGTAACCCGGTCTTTGAAAGATGTACATAGCTAATCGTGCGGAGTGGGCGAGGGCACGATGGAGACTTTGGTACGACTGCCAAGAAAATGGTCCAAGGTGGTCGAGGCAAGTGGACGTGAGTCCTCCAAAGTGACGGATCCTTGATGATAGCACAAAACTTGGAAACCTAGGGATGAATATGACACTAATGAGAAAAGCGGGGTATGGGTGACTTTGAAAGTTGAGCCCGATGAGGGAACCAGTCCGAGTTCCCCGTATAAGGTAGACTGCCCCAACGTAGATGTAGATCTCTTTTTTATACTGTAGTCACGTAGAAGGAGAGAGAGGTCCTCAGAGAGCAGAGTGTCAAGGTGGAAAGAGCGACATAGCGGCGCAGTCGATCAACAGCTGGAACGTCAGGTAAACGCTCTGAAGTCCGATGATTCGGTTCATCTCAGGGTATGTTACACCGCTCCATCGGCAGGTACTGTAGAAGCCGAAATTTGGCATTGGATTCTTGTGCATTACTGGACTATATATCAACATAAGCGTAAAGAGCAACCAAGCCGTCAACCAGCCCTTCGAACGCCACCAACCTGACGATCGCGACCCTCGGGCAATCTTTGTAACTGACTCTTGCTCCGAGTCCTCGGCCGGCGCTTCGCGTACCACTCCCAAGCGAGGCGGACGATCTCACCGTCTGCATCGTACGGTGTCGGAATCTCGCTGTATCCAGGTCGAGCGGTGGGGTGGCGCACATAGACAGCAGAGCATGTTTGGAACGAGACCTCGGCATATGCAGGAAGGAAAATGAACGGAGACGCATATGGAGGAAGGTGGAACGACGTGAGACCGTCGGGCGTTTTGGGTAGCGTTACATGCGCTTTGGTGGGAGGATTGTCATCAGTTTCCTCGCTTTCCGATTCCTTGGGCGGTTTTGGTTCTTGTAAGAACCTAATTTCTGCAGGGTCCACGGAAACCATGTCGCCTGGAGCTAAGCGAGTGTTGGCATCCGAGTGCTACTCAGAGAAGAACGTCAATATTGCAGATGCGTTCCGATAGACGTGGTGCACGTACCTTCTTGCCATTGAGCAGGACGTTGCCGTGAATCACCAATCTCCGTGCTTCGTACACGCTGGACGCGAAACAACACCTGAAAATGAACACGTCTATCCGTCGCTCGACTTCGGACATCATCAAGCTTCCGACTGGCGCGAGGCCTTTTTCGTCTTCCTCCTTTTTCCTACGCTCTGCTCGCTCGACTTGCTCCGTCCGGCCCGCGAACTCGTCCAAAACTAGGCTCGCGTTACTTTTCGTCTGTAGGCGGGGACGCACGTCTGGGAGCGTAGCAGGGAGATACCATCGCTTGAACGTATTCTCAGGAATGAAGTCGCCATGGTAGGCACGTATGAGGGCCTTTGCTGTCCAACGTTGCTGGAAAAGAGTCCGGTTCGTTCGGCTGAAAGATACATGCTTCTGTGCTACGAAAGCGCGAGCCCAGATGCTGTAAAGATTGTCAAGTGACCAGCTCTGTGCATGATTCAGTGTTCTTGTTGCAGTGTAGGACTAGAATGGGGCATACCATGCGAGGCAGGCATCTCTTAATGTTGAAGACATTTTTGTCCCTCATGGCAGACCGCTCCCACCGTGGTCGCGTTGTTGGTGAGGCTACTGAAGTACCTCGGTGAAAGCCTAGCCGCCTCCCTCATAAATTCACACGCACCTAGCCAATACCTACAGCTTACTCTAATTAATCAAACAGGATACATGGAATATGCTACGACACGGATTTGATACTACTTAACCTGACCACCAGCGGAAGGAGTGAGACATTCTCGCTCGACGCATAGTACTGCACACAGTCTAAATGAAACTACAACAGCGGGTTAAGCAATACCAATCGCCGGAGAGATAGATCACATTTACCTTGAACCTGAAGAGAGGTGAGTGAGATGCGTTATACATCAGTGCGAGAATGAGTCACATACCAATGGTTAAAATTCGACTCAAATTTCTTGAGGAAATCCCAACGTTTGCCCATTGCTTGATCCCCGTCACCCGATTCAGCAGCCAAGAGTGCCTGTGATGCTGATCTTGTGAAGGACGACGAATAAAGCGCGAACGTCGAGCATGTTACGATCATGCGTGAATATGCCTGTCAGATGACTGGGCCGTCAGCAGTAACATCGCTCGAGACAGCTTCCACCTACCCTGAGCAGTTTCGCACTCGTCAACATACATTCCTTCAAACACGTATCCAAAAAATCGACATGATCCCTCAGTAACTGGTCCACCGTCGTCACCTTTGCCAGTTTCGCCTCTAGAGAGCGCCAATTGGGCTCCAAGACCTCAAATGTCACAAACGCCAGTATCTGTTGAACAAACGCCAGCATCCGCGCGCGAAGCAGTACTACGCGGAGTCGCCATTGCTCGAAATCGGGATGCTGGGGAACAGATTTGCGCCACGTTGTAGTCTTTTGCTCAATCCACATCGATGTGAGCGATTGCTCGACGTTTTTTAGGTGTAGAAGGAAACGGAAGAGCAGTTGATAACGAAGGATGGTCTTGCGCGAGATCACAAGGGAGAGGGGGAATTTCACCGTATAGTCGAGCGCGAGAGCGTCAATGGCTACAAGGCGTGTGAGATCACGAGTGGTTGCGTATGTTCTGGGAAATCTTACCTAGCATTGGCTTCTTCTCGTCCTTGTCTTTATCTCGGTCCTTTTTGGCATCTTCTTGCCCTCCACCGTCGGGCACACCTTCCCCGTCATCGCCTCCAATGACTCCACTCACACTGATAACTTTCAACAGCCACTCATACAGCCCCGTGCCAGCGATACTGACTTTTACGTCCTCTCGGAACAGTGCATCTTCACCCGTGAGCGCAAGGTCAAGTAGACTTTGCAGTTTTACAATGCTAGCCGACTTCGCGGGCTTTTTAAGCTCAGTGTGGGCGAGGTCAAGTAGATGTGTAAGGAAAGAGGATTGCGACAAGAAAAAGTATCGTTTTAAAGAGCGCAAACGAGGTATCAGTTGTTGATCCTGTAGCAGAAGCTGCAGTAGGGTATGGTTGGCGTGCGTATATGCGTCCTCCACGAACTTGTACAGCCTGGAGAACAGTCGGTTATGAGCAGATGCACAGTGGGGAAGCTCACTTTTGGTCATCCATGGAGAGTTGTTGTTGTTCGTTCGCTTGATGTTGGCTTGCCTGCAGTTCTATACCGCATTCACGAATGACATTTAGGTATTTACCAGCAAGAAGGACTTTGTATTTCCACCCCTCGAGTGATGGAGGAATACATGCACCGCCTGGTAGTCTGCCACCCGGAGTCCTTGGTGGTGGGACACCAGCATGCTGCCGTTTCGACGACGATGTCGAGCCGTCACGTAACTGTTTACGATAAGCCGGTATGAAGAATAGCAACCAATACACCGACTGGCTCACCGTGTATCGCCTTTCCCAATACTCGTCTGTGTAATCCACCTCCAAAATACCCTTACTAATAAATTTACTCTCCTTGACACAAAACTCCTCGTACGGATCTTGTAATCTCCCAGTCGTTATCCATCCACGAAGCATTTCTGCATACGGTGTCCCAGCCGCGCTCAACAATGTACCGTACACTTTGCACGCTGTTGGGTCTCCGG
Source organism: Boletus rubissimus (assembly GCA_038092795.1). Taxonomy (NCBI): domain Eukaryota; kingdom Fungi; phylum Basidiomycota; class Agaricomycetes; order Boletales; family Boletaceae; genus Lanmaoa; species Lanmaoa rubissima. The sequence goes on along the minus strand of JBBPQZ010001014.1, from coordinate 5,732 downwards.
ACATGCTTTGCATCCGTTCGTAGATAACGGTGAGCACCTCTCCGCCTTTAACAGGCACAGTTGCACCGGTCGAGGATTTGGTAATCTCAGAAAGTACGGCTTTCAGCTTCGCACCACCTAGACCGAGAGCTTCATCTCGGGCGTCTTGCTCTTCATCCACCGAGGAGGGGGAAAGGGAAGAACCTTCGTCGTCGTCGGTGTTGGCTAGCTCGAGGACTAGTTGGTAGATTAAGGAAAGTGTGTGGACTGTCGGATGGATATAGAACCAGAGCTTTTGTAGACTGAACTGCGGGGATGTATTAAACGCGTGTTCCAACTGGGATAGAAGGGTCTGGTACTCCTACATAGCAAAGCAGCTATTAGAACGGTTGTCCTTCAGAGACTTGCAACGAACCTTCAGCATGTCCCGGATAGCGGCACAGAGTGCATGATTAACGAGACCGAAATCTAAGTGGCTCCGACTTTCAACAAACGCAGATATGGCTGTATAGTATGTGCCAAGTGGGAGGACACGTTCAGTCAAATCTCGAAGGGACGGATCTAAAGAAAATACGTTGATCATCTAGTACGATATGGAGAACCATTGTTATGAGGCACAGAGACTTACCTAGCGGCAATGAGACAACAAAGCGGATCCCCTGCAGAGGATCATCATCCTCTGGCGAATAATCTGGATGATATGTCACATGCGTGCCTTCAATACCCTGCAGTGTTCGGGTCGGCCTCACCGGGTCACGGCCGAGACTCGTCACTCACCATTAACACATACAATAGATCCTCCAAGATGATAGCCTCCTGTATGTCGACAGGGAGATGGTCCAATATATCCTCTCTTTCTTTTCCTTTGCTCTTGGGAGTGGGATTTGCTGCCCCGACACGAGAATTCAACGGTGCACGGACAAACGAAGTCTCGGCAATAAATGACGACTCATTACCTGCTGTTGGCCATGAATGACGGCACCTAAGGACAAGACAGCTGAAACACGCACTTCTTCCTCGGTTTTCACGTGAATTGTGCACACGAGGATCAATTTCTTCGTCAATATCGTCACTCAGCTGTCTGTTCCTCCTGACAGACGCGATCGTGCCCGTGATCTGCATCCATCAAGTGTCGGTGATGACCAACGAACAAACTAAAGCAGATGGCAGACCTTGGTGTACTCCTTAGCGGATAACGTGAGGTTGTTCTTACGCGCCGGACGTGCTCTGGGAGTGAATGGGTCCATGCTGATCGAAGGGACAAAACGCGTGAATGAAGCGTGGGAAGACACTAGTTGTGCGCCCCCGATACGTGGCTGTGTAACAACTTTGTTCTAATGGCAGGTACTTACTACCTAGGGGCCCGTCGACATGGCACGCAACTATTTGCTACGGAGGACTCTATCCTGATATTTATGCGATCTAGGTGAGAACACGAATAGTGTGTATCATCCATTGTATGACATGTAAAGATCATAAATACATGAACTGATGGGTAAGTCGAATCTCATCGGCTCCAAACATTGAAGGAGGTAATGTAATATCGATGATTTACACGTCAATTTACTGCTCGTAGGGTGACCATTTGGTGGGATACGCGATGACGAATAATCTTGACGGTGAGAAGATACACATTTCAAGGATTGGGGTTATACTCGATCGAATGGCAAGCGTCTTGGCTATACTGGGTTGTCTGGTAATGTGGGCAAGATGTGGGCTTGTTTTTTCCCAGGTGGCGCTATCAAATGGTCCCCATCATCCTTGTGGACTACCGAGTACGAACCTTATCCCAAGCCATCCACTTCATCTCGGCTGCGTACTGAGGGATGTGAAAGTGACTCTTGGACGCCGGGCCCCTCACAACTAACAGCTCGCAACAATATACTTCGTCTCGTACTCTCTAGTTTAGAATCACTGAGTCGCGTGTGTTGTCGGTTGTCGCATGCCATGGAAGAGTATGTTCCCCCCTACCCACCGGCAATGAAGGTCTACTACATCAGTATCTTCCTTTCACAAGCCTCGCTGTTTTCCATTTCACTCAAGTTACAAACCTTGTCCACGTATATTGCAACCATGTTAATACAGAAGCGAGCCGTAGTAGCGTTAAATGTTAACTTTGACTACGCTGCAAATGACTGCAGCCATTTTCGCCATCGCAATCCAGTGCGCGGCTAATGCTGAACAAACCAAACGGAAATCGCCATATGTGACGAGGTGAAAATAAAAATGATTTCCGGAACAAGCAATTACCATCCAAAGACTCTAGGGAACACGACGATTTATTTGTCAGTCTAGGACCCATTATTCGCGGAGATTTAGAAAGAGACGCACTCTTCGTGGAACTGGATGCCACCGATGGCTTTCTTCGAGTTAACATCAAGAGTCCTCACAGCGAGAGACACGTCCCGGGCAAGCGAAATGGGGCCACAAGCTGCAACGAATACACCATGTGCGCCATTTTTTGTCATCGTCATGGACGTGACAAGTTCGTCCAGCAGCTCGCCGATCTTCGGACGCCCAGGAGTGAGGGTGACGCCGGGTGGGAGTAAAAGTCCTTTAAATGACTGGGTAGGAGTACGAGTGTAGAATACCGAGATGCGAAGTCTAGCGGGACTTTGAGATACGAGCGCAGCAAACCGAGGGATAAAATTTTCCAGGGCAGCTAGGAGAGTAGTTCAGTTCATTGGGAGCATGCACTGAGGTAGACGAAAGACAGACCTGGGTCAGTAATACTCCAGATGACTTCGATGACTTCAGTCCTGCTTCTATCACCTGCCAGCACGAGATCTTGAACCGCAGACAACGCGAACGTCACACCACTGCCCCCAACTACGAACATTGCGCCTGAGTAGCTCGGAATCACGGTATCACCGACACCGCCTATCAAATCCGACTTGGTTTCAACTTTCCACAACAGGCTCAACGATTCAGGGACGTACCATATGGTCCTTCGACCATCACTTTGACCCTTCTGTCAGGCTTCTGACCCTGCTCGCCGGATGCAGCAGTCGTCTGCGCCATCTTGTACAGTTTTCTCGTCCAATTTCCGGTCTTTTTGCACATAAGAACCAAGCCTTCTTCCGTGTTGGTTGCGCTGGCAATAGTGAATGGGTGTACCTCAGTCATCCCCCAAAGACCCATAGCGGTAGAAAGAACGCGCAGACGAACATGTTGGCCGGGTCGCCAACCAGTGTTCACAGAAGGAATATCTACTTGAGTAAGCCCCAATTCTGGGATTGTTCGAAGGGTTGCTGTGGTCAAGCGGGTCTTGATACCACGAATAATGTGGTCGAGTCCATAGACAACAGAACCTGCGATAACATAAGGGACACAAGCCTGTCGGTGGTTACATGCCTACAGTGCAACAAAAATCAGTTGGGCAAACGGAGGGGGATATGAACCACCTACAGCGACCAACAACACAATCGATCCCACAACATGCGTTCCGACGAAGAGGTTGTAGGATTTCGTCCGGACCCACTGTATCGAGAAGAAACCAAGGAGGTTGATACAGACTAGGGCAACGATGCCCGAGTAAACAAACGGCTTGGAAATCATCTGAGAGATGTCGCCCGCCAAACTCCATTTGTATACTGTGGGAAACACACAAGACCGATCTGAGATGAACTTTGCCCAAGTGTGTGGTCAGGGTGACGACATACTATAGCCAAGGGCATGGATGTTTGCCACAATCACTATCAAGCGTCCAACATGACGATGAAGATAATTAAGCTGGGTGAAGTGTCAGCTCAAATGCTCCGAGATTGATCGAGTTTGAAAGAAGAACCTTCTCATACCCAACACCGACGAGCAACCCAATTACATTATTCTTCGTAGCGAAGGCATACACAAAGGGGATCTGAGACGCAATGACCCACCCAAGGTGACGGGTATTAGTGAATGGGTTCGATCCATAAAACGCAGCGAAAAAGACTGCGGCAGTATATCCTGCCATTAAAAGGACCTGTACAACAGTATAATTCTCGAGGACGCGATATTGCATGAGACTTGCTGCAGGGTGTCTGAACGAAAAGTGCATAGGAAAGTGCCAGGGGTGTCTGAGTGCCGCAGCCGATTCATGACCAGATGTAATAGATTCTAGCGACCGTTTCTCCGTGAATAACAGCGTCGTTCCCGGGGGAGACCGAGTCCTGAATTCCATGGTGGAGCGTAGGATATAACCCTGGAATACTTCGGAACGATTATTCGCAACGTACACCAGTGCACGGAATAAAGAAATGAGGATGATAATGATGAGGATGAAGATGTCCAAGTCAGTAACCAAGGAGCTGTTGGAAACTTGAGGCCTGGCAGCCACAGAAGATTCTTCAAATTGCATGATTGTTGGAATGGTTGTTGTCTGCAAAGGATGGGGCCGTACAATCGGTCTAGAAGACTACCAGCTTCCTCCGAAACCGAGGATCAACGACGTCGGGAATAACCTGCAGAGGAAGAAAAGGGTAGATGGCGAAGGCGCAAAAAGATAGGGCATCCACTGGCGGAGTGCCCTTTGTATGAGAATCCGAGTTGCCATGGCGTGCCCGAAGTCCTGCCACCCAAGATAACGGACGTATGCATATGGCACCTGATGAAACCATCTCAACTGATGGATGTAACAACCTTGCCGGATATTGCCACCAGTGTGATTATGCTATGGATGGGCCAAGACCAGCCTATATCTCCCCGATTTGAGGTTGGGACCGAAACAACCGAATCGCACGTTCGCCCGAGTATATGTATGGTATCGACAGCCAAGCCTACAGGGAACTATGGTGCTGTGGAAGTCTTAGACTCTTGCGTCTTGCACCACATTACCACTAGACCGCTGGCAAGCCTAACGAAAGGCGGTGGTTGTACACCTGGAAACTTCGAAGATACTTGTTCGCAGCAGTCGAGTAAGAAACTTCCGAGGGGGGACATCGCAACGCTCCGGATCTGGTCGCGGTGTGGCACAACAACTTGTGTACACAGGGGAGTGCCGGAAACACGTAGTAAGAAGGGACAAGTGTATTCCCTTGCCTCTTTGAGTCCGTCTCGGGGAACTGACCGGGGATGGGGGTATCAGTAACGAAGGAAATGTTGCGTTTAACTCCAAGTTGATTGGCACCGCGCGCAGCATACCTACTCTTACTTGCACCTGCACAGCTCCATTAAGATTGTCGACAATCTCTTTCCGGTCTCCGAGAAGAGTCGTGGCTTTGTGTCCCTCGCCTGTTTGTTAACACCATTCCCATGTATCAGCGATCCAAGGACCCAGACTGGCCGTAGGTTCCATGGTTGCTATGGGGACTGTATGCGCACCCCGTTCGAGACGTCCAGCTGATGTATCTGAATCGACAAGGTTTGTGTTGCATGGTACTTATGGGGATTATGCGTGTAGCAACGTGAATAATTCTTTGGGAAGTTCACCTTGAGCTTGAGGTTCGAACGTTCAACGTTCAAGTTACTGTGGGAAGTTTGAATATAGCAAGTGTCGGACTGTTATAGGTACAGGCGATAGCTCTGGTGATAATATGACCTAGATAACGTCGGCCCTTGGACTACATAAACCGTAGCTACGAGCAGTACTTGTCCTGGAGCCTCTCCGCGGCGTGACTGCAAACCTGGGATTAATCGATTACCTCCGGCGCAACCTACCATTACTTACGTCACGTAGGTCAACTCCAAAGACTATAAAGTCCAACTTGCATAACTTCGACCACATAAACTTTGATTGCACTTATGCAGTACTTGGGAAATGTCAAGCTGGACTC
>JBBPQZ010001013.1:0-10743 GCA_038092795.1 Boletus rubissimus | reverse complement strand
TGTTAGACCAAGGTGGACTCCAACCTCAATCGCTGAATCCCGCCTCGTTCGTGTCTAGGATAGGAGAGATATTAGAAGGGACTATGGGTGGGACGATCGGTGCATGTACGTCCACCCATCCCACTGTCTGAAGTCAATTCTCCATCATTTTCTCGCTAGTGTTTGCAATATTCTTCACCGCATGGTCAACCGCACTGCGCAGAGACCCGAATTTGCCAAGCAGCTCATATTCTCCGCTAAAAGAAGCTCTCGTCGCGCTCGGGAAACACACCCCAGCACGTCCCGGTGACCGAACTGTCGTCGACGCGCTTGCCCCGCTTTGTGAGACTGTGACATCGACCACGATGAGGAGTCTCGAATTCGAAGCAGTGGCGGAGGCAGTAAAGAAAGGAGCGAAGAGCACTAGAGGAATGAAAGCGAGGCTCGGGCGAGCGTCCTACGTGACGATGGATGATGGGGTCGTTCCACCGGACCCTGGAGCTTGGGGGGTGGCGGCGGTGGTGGAAGGGTTTGTTGGTGGCCTACGGATTACTGCATGATCCCTGGTTCTTGGGATCAATCAATGAATCATAGCCCCTGCCTGTGGCTACTATGTTTCATTGATTGATCCTGGATCGTCGTTCCTGGAGTCGCATCAGCGGCGTAAATGCATTGGCAAGTACCGTACGTGCTGCGCACAACGTGAAGCGTGACGAAATCATCATTTTATTAACACGTACCGCCTTGGCCGACTCTTGGCCAAGGTTGAATCCACTGGCAGTCTGGTGAACTGAAAAGTTCAGACCTTGAAGAGTGGAAGAAAAGTCGAGCGCCGCCGGATCCGAGCTACAGTACATACTTACATAAGTGCTTACCCACTGCCAGCATCATGAACTCGCGCGCGATGCCCATGTCAACGCTGAACGACATGTATGTATGCCATCATGTAATCATCAACAGCGCCCTCAAGTTTGAAAGGTCTGTGAGAGTTTTACTGCTCCTAATTTGATGATAAATAGAAATGTGCGCACTCTTTTCTGACATGACGTGAAGGGCTGGCGAAGGGAAAGTGTTTCAGGTTGGAAGGGTGACCGAGCATAGCTATAGCGCAAGTACGCTTCTCCGCCCTTGCATTCCCCCTTCTATATTGCTCAAATTACTCTGGCGAACTTCGCAGTGACTGGCTATCTGAACGATGGTTCACTGGTGGCAGGACCCAGAGATAGAAGCTAACCTTGCCGTGCTCTATGTGAATTCAATATTTTTGCTGTTAGGCGTTTATGGGTAGGTTTTTCCTTCTTGGTAGAGGGAGACGTGTTTAACAGAATCATTATCTTAGGTGGGAATACTTCCACTCCTTCGATGTAGAATACGCCATCATTCGTGGGCGTTTACTCTTCCGTTGGCCACTTGTAAGCTGTCGTATCTTCATTGTCACGTCATCGATGACTCCCGCTCGCAGGTCCCGTATCTAGTTGGAAGAATGTTTCTTTTGACTGCCCTCCTTTTGCTGTGAGTGTCAGGGTGAGACGATTAGGCGGGGAACTCGTTCATCTTCACATGCAGCGCAGTTGGGATGAGCCCATCGTCGGGCCATTTCGCTTGTCAATGTCAGTTCTCAATCATATATCACTCTTCCTCCACGCAACTTATCTGTCTGCTCAGCTGGGGTTACAGCGATAGCAGTGAGAAACACTTCTCAGATTGAATATCAGATCCATTTTTTTTTAAAACTGTTTGACATTAGATATCAGGGGACATTGTTATAGGAGCTTCCTCAGCAAATCTCATGATTCGCACGTGGGTCTGGCTGGTGCTTTATGTTGGCTGATCTGCATCTCACAAGGACCGTAGATGGGTGATCTGGAAAAACACTCGCTTGGTGTATTTCCTGCTATTACTCCTTGCCGTCGGACACTGGATCATATTGGCAATAGGTATGAGTTCGTCTTCGCAGTCTCCAACCCAACACACCATAGTGAATTAGATGCGACGAATATGAAGTCCTTGAGGACAAACGGAGTTTGTGTTGTTTATCTTACACATCCGGCGGTGATCGCGGGAGTTTTCTTGTACAGTAAGTTCCATTATTGCGTTGAAAGTAAGGCTTTGTTCATCCGATGTGTCCAAGCCATGTGCTATGATCTCCTTGTACTCGTATTAGCCGTCGTGAAGCTGTCAACACAACCATCTAACTCTCTGAGAGAGCGTTTGTGCGTGCAAGGGTTATTGTACTTTGCTGTAGCAGCTATGGCAAATATTCTACCGACGGTCTGGACTCTGTACGCTCCATTCCCTACCATATACTTATTATTATCTACAGGTTTTTTCCATCCTTGGTTCGGACGGTACGATCACTCTCTTTTTTCGTAGCTGCCATAATTCAACGCATACTAGCTATGGTGGGTATAACGGGTAACTCTGGTGAGTGTTCGTGGTGGCGTGTGTATGATGTAGCTGACAAGGTCGTGGTAGCCATAACTGCAAGGTATCCCATGAATTCCCACTAGAGCCATATTGCAAGGACCGACTGACCCTGTTGGATTTCAGCACAATTGTATCGTGCCGAGCAGTGAGATCGCTCCTTGGTCTTCGTGAGCCGCACCAAAGGTACGTATGGCAACGAAATTTGATACGTATATGACTTATGCGTGAGCAGTCACACGTTCGACGGGAGCGTTGAGAATGACAACATGTTGACGACCCACCTTCCAGACCAAAGCTCGACCACTTCGATGGGTGTCTGCTGACATTTTTCCGAACAAGCACGTACGTGCTGAACTGTACATTCTTTACGATGTTCAGCTTCTATCCATCAAAACTGTCTTTTCTCGCTGTTATAAACATACTGTGTACCTTTTCTCCTTCGAGTTGAACTCTTTGAGCCAGCAGGGTTGGACTCTTCGTGTCGCTGCAAGACTGAGCTCGCCTATCAATAACGCTCCTGCGACCTTCGTCGAACTCGGTGCCAGATACCAAGCTTAAGCTACGACGGACTGCCTTCAAACCCTTTGGCTTGTCTATGAGACTAGGCTTATTATGCTAAATCCACCGTCTGTTGTGATGTCCAAATGCTAGCCGACGCATAATCTTGGGGGCAGCTGTCTGTGAGAGGTTGCCCCTCGAATTCCGTCATAAATGCATGCCTACTTATCTGGTACGTATCTCTGGGAATGGAGACTGATCATCGTGGGCATGCATTTCCGCCAAGCACTGCCTCTTTCATTGTGCAAAATACTTGGCCAATATTGTGTGGGTTTGCTCTTTGCACGATGGTCAGATGGGGAGACCCAGCCGTCAAGGCTCGCCTTGCCATCGTTGATGTGGATGTGACATTTCTGTTGCTGGGCACTTATGGGTATGTGTTCATTCTCAGTCTCCGGACAAGAATTGTGCTGGAATAGTTATCTAGGTGGGAATACTTCCAATCCCTCGATGTAGAATACGCGGTCGTTCGTCGGCGTCTAGGTTTTCGTTGGCCACTGGTAAGCAGTCATGTCTTCCTTGCGTCAATTTCATCAATGATTTGCGGGAGAAGATCCCATACGTAGTTGGACGGGTATCTCTCTTGGCCACCCTCATTCTGCTGTACGTGTCGGGGCGACGATTAGGAAGGTAACTTAATCATTTCCACACAGCACAGTCGAGCAAAACATAATGCCAGCGTCTTTCTCTTGTCAAAGTCAGTTCTCGTTCACTGCATATTGCATGGCTCCGTGAAACTTACACGTCTCGTCAGTGGCCTTTATGTCCACGGCGGTGAGACCTGCTGCCACGATCCCAGATAGGTCCATTCGTGTTGAAAACCCATCCACAATAGGTATTAGGAAACACTACGCTAGGCTGTTCCTCAGCAAATCTCATGATTCGCACGTGAGTCCGAATGCTGGTATCTGTTTCTGTTGGCTGTTATGTTTCTTATACCGGGTGTAGATGGTTGATCTGGAAGAACTGCCGTTTGGTGCATATTATACTATTGCTTGTTACTCTCGGACATTGGACCATATTAGCATTAGGTATGAGTCTTCGCAGTCCTCACCCCAACATACCGTACTCTGTGATCAGGTGTTGCAAATATCAAGGCTTTCAAATCAAACGGAGTTTGTGTCGTCTATCTTGCGCAACCAACGCTGAGCGCAGGAGTCTTTGCCTACAGTAAGTCACGTTGTCACATTCAGATCGAGTTTCTGCTCATTCGATGGGTTCAAGCCATGTGCTACGACTTCCTTGTATTCGTATTATCCATCGTGAAGCTGTCGAAAGAACCCTCTAAATCATCCTTGGGGGAACATTTGCGTTCACAAGGAATCTTGTACTTCGTTGTCGCGGTTACAGCAAATATTCCCCCAACGGTCTGGACTCTGTCCGCTTCCTTCCATATCGCGTACTCATCGTTACCCACAGGTTTTTGCTTTCCTTGGCTCCACCAGTATGATGGCCTTCTTTCGGTTTGTTCCCTCACTCAACGCATACTAGGTATGGTGACTGCGACTGGCTGTCTTGGTAAGTCAGTAGCTCGTAGCTGCGTGTGCATGGCATAGCTGACAGGGTCGCACCAGCCATGACTGCAAGGTATCCCATACGTTCTCCAAGGGTGTTGGACTAACTGACCCTGATCAATCTCAGCACAATTGTATCATGCAGAGCAGTGAGATCTCTCCTTGACCTTAGTACACCCCACCCAAGGTATGTTTCGAGGTGTTGAATCCGATGCGCGTGACTTACGCACGTGCTAGTCACACGTCCGACGAGAACGTCGAGCCCGACGTCGCGTTGACTACCGAAATCTCAATGACCCAGCTTACGTCGACGACTCCGATGAACGTCTGATGTTTTTCCGAACGTGTGCCAGTGTACGCTCAGACTACTCGTGATTACCTTTTTCTTTCCCTCGCTGTTGAAGTCATAATATATATCTCTTATCCTTCGGGTCGAAATCTAATTTCTAGACCGGACTGTCGTGGCACTGCAAGTGGGTTGCTGATCTACAACCTTGAAGTAGACAGGCATGATATCACGAGACAGCGAGCGACTTATCGAATGTCCTTGCTCACCACCTTTCGTATGCCGAATGGGCTCAGTGCTCATGCATAAGCAAGTACTGCTTGGTAGACATCTAGTATGTAAACAGTGCACAATCAATCATTTGGCAGGCATATCTCTCAGGCCACCACCTCAATGACAAGTTAACTGCATGTCCAAAGCTGTTGTGCATCACTCAACTATCCCATGCATGTGGATTTCATCTGGTGTGAATATAAATCCATCCCAGTTGAAATGAGTGATGCCAACAACTTTACTGGGATCAAACAACTCAAATGGAGTGAAAGCTCAATACATGCAGCCTTTCAGCAGCAGCAAAGGTCAGCTGGAATGAATACATATTGCAACCTGTAATGTATCATGATAATGGAAAGTGGAGCTACATAATACCCCCAGAAGCTGAGATCAAATGGAAAGGTAGTCCACAAGGTGTGTTGTTCAATGACAAAGACCGATCTGGGTGCCCCAGTGGGCACCCTTGCAGGAGTTGCGATGGAGGGTAATTGCCTGAGATATTGCACCCAGCTGCTTAGACTGGGTGCAGAGGCAATTCCCAAGGTTGTTCAATGACAAGGATAGATCACATTGCCCTCACAGGCAATGTTGCGGATACGGTATAGTGGTGCGTGACCATCCCGTCGTCGGATTCGGACATGGATGCAGCGCTGCGGCGAGCCGAGCCAATGAGATTCTGTTAATGGTCAAGGTTACGCTGCGGTGCTAGTCCTTCGAATCACAAACATACCTATGAATGGGACTGTAACTCGCAGAGTGATGACAGTGAGGAGTAAGGAAAAAAATAAACGCACCCCAGCTTCATATAAAGGCGCGACGGGCAGTGCATGGGACAAACCATTGGACAGGTCCACACGAGATTGGCTTGTTCGCCGCTTTCTCCCGAGTCTGACGGAACGTACCTGAGCTAGCCTGTAAATAATGTTATTGTGTATTATTAGGCGGGACATGGGAGAACATGGACATAAGTGTTCTCCGCTTGAAGCTGAGCGCTGAGCGTTCCGTTTTGTGCCCATGAGAACTTGGAAAAGAACATTTGGGGCCCCCGCTGACTCTTGATCGTAGATATGCATGTATTTTCTTGCGGAACTGTTCATGGAATCACAGGTGATCGATTGATCCTCAACGCAAAGCTGAGCGACCCACATCCTTCGTCCCTGGCCATTCCCATCAATTATCGTGAGGGTGCGTGTTCAACGAATGAGATAGTGGATAGGTGCGTACAGTAATGTGTGAATGCAATAAGTTCTATATGCGTAATCATAAAGACACCCGACTCTAGTTCTAGTTTCGCCTCATCGACGACCACATTTACTTCTTTGCTTGAGGCATCGTCTTTTTGTGCGCCTCCTCGAGCTCCTTCTGCACATGTGGTAGCACTGGCAAGTGAGTCTACCAAAATGAATAAAATTAACACCGTCAGCCCTCATCAGCTTCGAAACTCACAGAAAAAAAGAATCAAAACGGAACGCACCCGATACTCCATACTAAACTCCCCCTTTCCTTGCGTGACCCCCCTCAACTGGCTCGAATACCCAAACATGTCGTTCAACGGTACCTCCGCCGTGCACGTAAACTCCTCGTCACGTACCTCGCTATCCAAAATCGTCCCCCGCCGAGCGTTCAAGCTCCCGATTACCGCCGCCTGGAATTCACCTGGCGCAACGACTTCGACCGTCATGATCGGTTCCAAGATGATTGGCTTCGTCTTCGAATAGACCTCACGAAAGGCGGCAATGGTCGCGATACGGAAGGCGAGCTCAGAAGAGTCCACAACGTGATACGAACCATCCTGGAGGACCATCCGGGCACCGACGATCGGGTTCCCCGAGAGCGTGCCCTTTTCGAGTGCTTCGAACCAGCCCTAGAAGACGTAAGACGTGAGCATCAATTCAAGCTTCGGTGAGTTTCCACCTCGCAGACGCGCCACTGGGACACGACAACACACCTTTTCACATGCAGGAATGTAATTGTGCGGGATGTTCCCTCCCATGACAGTGTTTACAAACTCCCTATCCTGCCCATTTTCTGGATCGAATGGGATGGGTTCCACACACCCGATCACTCGGGCAAATTGACCAGCACCACCAGTTTGTTTCTTATGTGTATGATAGAACTCGGCACGCTCCGTGATCGTCTCGCGATAGGCGACGCGAGGTTTACCGCTCGAAACAATGACGCCATATTCACGACGCATCCGTTCGATATATATCTCCAGATGGAGTTCGCCCATACCAGAAATAATGGTCTGACACACGGGTGAGATAGAGCTAGGGTGGGGAAATGACGTGGCATATACCTCTTTACTCTCGGGATCGATGTGCACCTTGAATGTCGGGTCTTCCTTCTGGAATCGGTTGAGAGCACGAGAGAAATTAGGTGACTCTTGTCCTTGAGGCTTGATCGCCAATGAGATGACGGGCTCGGGGACAAACATGGAGGTCTGCACGATCATATGAGTCTGATTCATCACCTTCGCAAGGGGACTAACCATGGAGAAACTCGAAGAGCCATCTGTAAAAGTATCACCAGACGAACACTCGACACCGAAAACGGCACAAATTTCACCAGGGCCAATGGAATCGATGTCCTGCAGAGTAATTAAGTGTATGAACAAGACACCGAGAAAGGGACTACCAACCTCCATCTCATTGCTGTGCATACGAACCAAGCGAGGAACTTTGACCTTCTTATCCGTGCGAGCATTGAAGATGAATGATCCCTTCTTCAAAGTACCCTGATATACCCGCATGTACGTCAACTGACCAAACCGCCCTTCCTCTAATTTGAAAGCCAATGCAACAAGAGGTGCTTCGGCAGCAGGGACAAGCGGGACCGGAGGAGAACCGTGTGGCAATCTCGTATCATGAGCAGTGACAACCGACTCAGCGGGATTAGCAAGGTAAGCGCAGACACCGTCCAGCATAGGTTGTACAGCCGTGTTCTTAATGGCCGAACCGAGGAAGACGGGGGAGAATCTGAGACCGACAGTCGCGCGACGGATGGCTTCGGCAATCTGATGGCCAGTAGGCGTTTCATCAGCAAGAACCATGTCTGCAATTTCATCGTCGACTTCGGCAAGTTGCTCAATGAGTTCGGCGCGTTTTTCCTTGGCGAGATCAATGACTGAAGCTGGGATCTCGTCTGATTCCCCGACTTTGATACTAAACAAACGCATGAGTGAGGTTGAGAGCCAAAGGAAGCGTCAGATCAAAATACCCTTTCTCGCCTTCATTGTAGATCGCCTTCCAACGAACCAGATCCACGACACCCTTGAGCTCATCTTCGACACCGATAGGAACCTGAACTGCGGCAGCGGCAATTTTGAGTTTAGACCGAATTTGACCGATAACTCTCCAGGGATTTGCTCCAGGTCTGGAAGATATGACTCAGTATCTAATATCGCATCAATGAACCAAGTCGCACCTATCCATTTTATTAATGAAGGATATCCGAGGGACGTTATAGCGACGCATTTGACGATCGACCGTAGTAGTCTGACTCTGAACGCCAGAAACAGCACACAAGACCAAGATGGCACCATCAAGCACACGCAAGGCGCGCTCGACCTCTATAGTAAAGTCGACGTGGCCTACGTCATTTCTCAGGTCAGAGTGAGTGCTTCCGTCTACAAAGGAGTGCCAACCTGGGGTATCAATTATATTGATAGCATACTTTTGCTTTTCGCAAGACGTAGGGGATTGCGCTTCCCAGTCGCAAAAAGTGGCCGCACTCTGGATGGTGATACCCTTTTCACGTTCCAGTTCCATACTATCCATCTTAGCACCGACGGCGTCCCGACCACGGACCTGTATAGTTGTATGAACGGGGTGCATCTGTGTTTCAAGGGCTCATTGCCGTGACACAAGACGAACCTCATGAATCTCACGGATTCGACCGGTGTAAAAGAGGACGCGCTCCGTGAGGGTGGTCTTGCCGGAGTCGATGTGTGCGGAAACACCGATGTTCCTCTGGAAGTTGATCCGCTTGAGGTCTGCGTCTGACAGTTCATACTTGGGGTAGGTGTACTGTGGTGTTTCTGTGCTCTCCGGGACACGCGCGGTGGCAGTCGAGGCGGCCCGCCAACCCAAGGGGGAAATGGAGAGGAATTTCGGGCACGGTGGTCGAGGACGTGAGCGAAGTGCCCAGTGCCATGAACAGGGCACCCCTCGCACGAGTGTCTGCATCTGTCTGAGACAATCCGGTCCAGAGTCTCAAAATTTTGGAGACATCAATATAACTTGCACCGCATGGGAACAAACTGCCAAATTGGAACCTGTACGGTACTACCGAGTCGGACGATCGTCTTTGGCCCAGGTTTTCAAACACTCTCTACGTGCTCAATGTCCAGAGGTTAGCCAAAGGGCGAAATCAGGCCTTAGTGATGAATTCAAAGAACGATATTTGAAGTGTCACTACACAGTACGGTGGTCCGCACAAGACTTTGTATTAGTGCCAGCTCGGGTTCGAGGGATGCATATGCAGATGTCATATCATGTAGGGTAACGAATGGCGGACAACTACTAGCGCAATTTTCGGTAAGACAAGGGCTGGACTTTCCCACTTTTTCTTTTCTCTCAAGCAAGGGATGAGTATTGCTTGACGGCTCTCTGCAAGGAAACTCCATGATTGCGATTGGAGGACGATGGCAAAAAGATGAGTGTAACGCAAGTGCCGCACTTTTTCTGTGCTCCCGGTCAATCTTCACGAACTTGAAGAACCAACTTTTGAGGGTTCGTCCGATTGTCGTCCGAGGATAAAAACACAATTGTATTGCACGTAGGAATATTTGTCGATGAATTGTATGCATCATGGTTTCACCCGACCGTCAAGGCCACATAGTAGCAACTCCTCGCGAGAGGAGCGGGTACGGAAGATACAGGAATATGACGCCGCACGGCCACCCTACATCAGCCCTCGGGTACCCTGCAACGAATCAACACCGTAAGGTGGACTCAGCCACAGAGGACCACAGAGAGGACGAGCCAGGCAGCAGCGCTCGATCTTGTGAGCGCCCAAACGGACACCTCGCTCCACCAACCTGAAACCAGACGCTATTCAGAAGCAACTCTGCGCCGACGGCTAACGTTTCGTGCGGCTGGATGGACACTTGAAGAATCAGTTATGTTCGGAGTTTGCCCGTTATATATTCTCTGCGTGATATTTTAATCTCCGACTCACTTCACCAGACGCGTTTGCCGAGACGCGTTCCTCCATGTCCGATGCCCCGGCTCTCAGCACTACCCAGACCGAGAGAATCTATCTTTGCGGGTTCACATGAACTCTATCGCGGGGATGCCAACGCGGTTTGCCCCCCAAATTTGCGAGAATGTGTGCTTGCCATGGAGGATTGTTGTGAAGAGGTAACATCAATCTCGTAGTCGATCGACGTCCGCACTCATGGCAAACAGGCACACGAGGCTCAGCAACTCCTGCGTAACGGGACGTTTGATCTACCTAGGATGAGTAAGGTGTTGGAAAATCAGAAGGTATGTTTCGTGCCCCCATTATATCTTCGGCTAACTGCGTTCAGGTCTTCCTCCTCATAGACGAAGGCACCGTACGTAGATACAAAGCAGACCTCGCAGATGAGATTGAGCCACAGATCAACGAGCTCATCGAGCGTGCAGAAAAAGGCCTGAAAATCCTCAGCCGCAAACAGGCTTTGATCCAGAGCAAGGTTTATCCCTCTTCCCAAAAGAGACG
>JBBPQZ010001012.1:0-10745 GCA_038092795.1 Boletus rubissimus | reverse complement strand
ACGCTAAAACATACGAACACATCATACTGCTGTGTCTGACTCAACCGACGTACGACGACGCGTTTTTCTATCTCGAAGAGATGAAGACCCAAACGTTTGTCCCCTCGGCAAGGATCTATGCCGCGATCATCCAAGTGTGTGTGACCGCGAGGGATTCGCGGTACTCTATAGCCCTCGCAGAAATGCGCCAGCGCGGCTACGTGCTATCTCCGAGTCTGCGTCGATTCCTGTCAGATCATGGTTTACTGTCCCCGCAAGACGCTACGACTGCGGAATCGGACAAGGGGAGTGGGTCGGGGATACTATAAAGTAAATACATCCGCAGTCGTGTCTTGTGTCACTATGCCGGTGCGATAATGGATGATCTGGTTCCTCGAATCTACGTGGCGAGATATAGGCTGTTCCGTCGGCATACGCTATCCTTTGCAACTAAGCTCTCGACCTCGTCTTTGATTTCAAGGTCTGTCTCACCGAGTCTCCCGCTCCTATCCAAATAATCAGCCGACCAGCCGAAAGTTGGGAGGGGTTTACGACATCAGCCGTACACCCCTTCAAGCTGTAGGCGTACGGATATAGGCCCTTCTGGTGCAGTGGGACATCCGTCGGGGAGGTAAACACGCGGACGGTCCATGGTATAAGCATGGTTCAACATACTCTTGCATTGCGATATATATACGGTCGAAGCAACGGTACCAGCTGAAAAAGATCAGCCCATCACCTCTTCCCAGGCTCTTCTCTATTTCAACGAGACGATGCGACCCGCAACCGACCGAAACGTTATCACAGGATTACAACCTAGACTTGCCCCCGCCCCCCTTCGCATTTGTCACCCCTCACTTACTTTTACTTCCTCTTTACCTCGTTGGGCACCGCCGGTTCCTCGTCCTCCCAGGGACTGAAATTGGGCTTCCGAATCAGCGGCAACGACTGTAGCCACGCAGGGAGCGTACAATCCTTCTCTCCAATGCCCCTCCCTTGGGCCTCTGCGTGGGCATGCGCAGGCGATGAAGGAATACTTCCCACATCGCTGAGGCTTGGAAGGCGTTCAAGACTTGTGTTCGTCGACCCACCGAGCGCCCGCTGCAATGCCTCGCGCTCCGCGCGAGAAGGGGCAAAGGCACGAAGTAGAGAAGAAGGCGTGGAAGATGTGACGTTGGACGTAAGACCGGTCGGATTTAATGCGTCGTAGCAAGATGGAGAAGTCGTGGGCGTGTCGGCGCTGGCAGTCTTGTCCGATGTAAGCCTTGTAAGACGAAATACTTTTGCATCTGGATTGAGACCGCTGCGGTATTTTTCATTCCTAGGAGTGGAGAACCACCCCTTGGAGGTGGTCTTTCTACCTTCCCTCGCAACCTCTTGGAGGTCGTCCGGTCCGTATGTCTCGTAAGGGGTGGTGTTGTGGCGCATAGACAACTGATCGTGGCTAGGCTGTCCCTGAGCACAACGAAGGTCGGGTGAATCGAGCCCAGATTCAATCTCTAGGGAATGTCCGGTGTAATCAACAGGCGAGGATGTCAAGGCACCGTTCTGGACACCGAACCCTCCCTTCCAGTCTGCCGAGGGAGAATCGAGGACGCTGATCAAGCTGCTTGGAATGAACGCTGCTGAAGGAGTTGGGGGATCACAGAAAGATGTGAATGAGGTAGCTTGTCCGGGTTGCAAGTAGCCATTGTGGCTATAACCAGAGCGAGGCGATAGTGGTGTTGAATCAACGCGAGAAGTGTCATCATCAAAGATGGCATAACCCTGAGCACGGAGAACTAGAGAAACGCTCGAATCACTGTTCATGGTGTTGGAAATTGATGACGTACCCGAGGAGAGCCCCACAAGCTTCGGAGAACGCGAAGTGTCCCTCGATTCTGATCCAGTGTCGCCTCGGACGCGCCCTGGCCCCATCGACGATGCTAGGACATCATCTACAGGAACATCGAACGGGTTATAGGACGATGACAATGTACAGTTAATGCCGGAAAGAGATGCGTCCATTGAACCGGGGAGTGCCTTGTTAAGTTGAGCGCGGTGTTGTGCAGCACGGAGTCGAGACTTGCTCTGGTCGATCTTCTCCTCCAGCTCCCGTGCACGAGTGTTCAGCGCAACAACGACCTCCTCTGCTACTCGCACTTCCTTCCTCTTCCCTTCCAACTCACAGATCAGTTCCTGTTCCTCTACTGTGTCGGCATCGTTGGGTGCGGCGGCAAGGACTGCATGATCATGTTCCGTCCGTTCCTTCAACCTTTGAATTTCCAGTTCCAGCTCCTCCACTCTACGCGTTGCAGAGTCCTTGGCGTTGTGGGCAACTTTCATCTTCTTTTCTGCTTCACGTTTGCTTGTCTCTGCCTGACGCCTGGTTTCTTCCAAAGTCTTGGTACGAGCCCGACCGTCCAATCGCTTTTGATCTTCTTCCCGCCTCCTCAAACGGAGATCGCCAAGCTCTGTCTCGAGCAAATCACGGGACTGGTTAGCGGTATTCTGAGCTTCCTGGAGCTGGCTCTGAAGGTCATGGATAGACGCCTGCGCAGCCGTTATCTGTCTTGAAACTTCTGCGATGGTTGGAGAATGATCGGATGTCCCAGAGGTGGAGGAAGTACGAGAGATGGTATGAGCAACCGGAGGAGCGATACGCTTCTGGTCCGTAATCAGGTGAGACGACTGCGGTGCCACTGGAAGGAAATCGTGGAGACGATGATCGGCATGCAAAGGTAGGGATGCGGATTTTGGTAGTGGTGGCGGCGAAGAATTACGATGAGAGCTGGACCGCTGAGCGGAACGTTCTCGATTACGCAGTTTGGGCGGCGATCCACGTAATGACACGCGAGGACATGGAGCAAACTTGGCGAACGGGAGGCCTAGTCAAGCGTTAAATGTCGGGGATAACTGGGTCTTTGCGAGGAATTTACCGTTGTAATCATGAAATTTGTCCAGGGCCTTGAAGCCAAGAATGCCGGAACTCCAACCTTGAGCGTCTTTGGAACGGATCATGGCGTCATAATACCAGGACTCGACGGGACCACCATGCCACCAGCGTCCAAAGGCACCGATAAACCAGGCATCCGAAGAAACGAAGCCATCTGGATCCGAACGATGGGGCGCGTGATTATGTGTACTGCTTGGGCGACGGCCACCCGCGGGGGCTGCAGCGCCTCTGGTTGTGGCAATCGTACAGATACCAAAGCTGTGGAAGACATGCTTTGGGGTACGGAGTGAAACGGAAGCGCGGTTAGCGAAGTGGAAAGGAAGTGTGGCACGATCCACTGTGGCGTTGCGGTCTGAGCTGTTGGTGCGCGAACGAGAGTGGGTGCAATCGAGTTCCGCTGCAGAATCATCTGAAAGATCGTCCAAATGACTCAAATGTTGGCGGAAAGACTGTTCGGTAAGATAAGCCCTGAAGGAGATTTCGGTTGGATTGGTGAGGTACGCTGATGGTGGGGATTACGAGAGGTAGATTTTGAGTGGGTGTGGTGAGAATTAGAAGAGGAAGAGGAAGAGGCTCACCGAGGATGAGGACGACTGCGAGGACGATGAGAACACAGATGAAGGATCGAAAGCCAGCTCTAGTGTGTATGGATTGGTCCCAGACGTGGATGGGTGTCCATGGGGAGAGAAGGCTGAGACCGCCAAAGGATAAGCTCATGAGGCAGAAGACCAGGGTCGGGTGTGTTCGTGCAAGCCAGGTGGGCTGAAGAGAGTGAGGATGGGTGTGATTAATTGCAGACACCGTTGCGGAGGGACGGACACGCCGCAGATGAATGAAATCAATGCTCGTCGTTTCCGACGACGTCGACAAAGGAAAGACGGGCAATGTCAATTCAGTGCAATCGCGAAACCGGAGTCAGAAAATTTGTACGTCAATTGTAGACGATTTCCCACCACAACTACAAAGTCGCTCTCATCGTTCCGAGTCAAAGAGCTTCACTTCCCACCCCACCGCACCCTTATCGCCCCCTCCCAAAGGAGCCCACCGTGCAGACTGTGTCGGTCCGCAAAAAGTGAGTGTCCCAGGGAGGATTCGAACCTCCGGCTTCACGGTTTGCTGTTCCACAACGTGATGATTTAACCACTAATCGACAAGGACGCCACATCGTCCTTTGACTCCTTGATATATAATTGACCCAGCCCCACAGGCCTGTGGACATGAAATCGAAGCCAACTAGGGTTAACCTCCCTATCAGAAACGAAGATTCATATTGAACCAAGCATACACATCCATCAAAAGGTTGTCGTGCAGCATCACGTCGGTGTATGCTTGCACCGACTACCATTCGCAAGGCGTCGATGTCACAACCACGTAACAGATTGCTGTTTTTCAAGGCTACTCATTCCCCGCACCTTGAAGACAAAGATGCCCGCCTCCGCAATCTAGATGACGAACGCAGAGAGAATTCAGGCCTAGGAACGAGGGGTTCATCGTTCGTATTCGCTGTAAAGCCGGTAACGACGTTTCCACATAGTCCTAGATGATGAGAAACAAGGTTATAATCTCGACGGATTGACTGGGATCGGTGACTCGGTAACACTAGCCGCATTCGTTGTTACCAGAACGGTAGAAGCGACCGGCTACCATGTGCGGGATATGCTGGAGTGAATTGTGCCAATGGTGGGCGATAAGAAGATAGCAAGACAGACCATAGTTACTTTATGTAAGCTCGGTCTGCCCTCATCGGGAGAGCGGAGTATGCCTCAAGTACTGATGTTTTAAGTTGAACCAGACTTTCTCTCCACCTTTCATCCTCCAGCCCCAAGCCATGAGGAAAACATCATATGTGGTCACTTTCGTCGCTGTTTTTGTCGTCCTTGTCATCGTGCGTGCCCTCGGATCACTCCTGTGCGCAGCCTTTGCTCACCCTTGTCCAAGAACGTTTTGTCTGCGCGTCTCCCCGACTGGTTCGCCAGAAACCTGTGTTCTCAGCCAGTCACCAAACCTGACACCTTAGTTTGAAGGCTCATCGCGACCTATGAATTCGACGTCCCAAACACCAAGTTGGCCATCCGCTATGGACTGATGCAACGTTGCGAACGTTCCTTAGTCAGCATCCCCAGCCCAAGCAACGGACGTCTCGAATACTCCGAGTATGAATGTCGCCCCTTCCCTCTCAGAGTTCAAGACGGTTGTGAAAAAGAAAACCGTCTATCCTGTGCCGAATGGGTCTCCGCTCAGTATTTTACTGAGCTCGGCATCGGTTTCGCTGCCATGGCATTGGTAGCCTTGCTCATCGGCGTAAGCACACACTCCAGGCGTCGCAGGGTCTGGAGAGCTGTTGCAGGTCTACTCTTACTCCACGGTACGCAACTCGTCATTTTGTGGAGGACTGATACCAACCTTTCGCAGCTGTCTTCCAACTGGTCACATTCGTTCTTGTGACCGAGGTTTACAACAAGAACGCTTTTGATGCATTTGAACATGCCAAGCCTGGTAGGTATTTTTGTATGAGAAACTCGATCGGTATTCATTGGTTGTAGGACTGGGCTACGTGTTTAACGCGATCTCTTGGGTCGCCGGCTTGCTCGTTGGCTCTGCTGTCATCGTGACCGGCATTGCTGCTGATCGCGGTCATAGATGGGCTGCTGGAAACAGAGCTTATCAGCCAATTCGGGGATGAACGAGTGTTTTTCGCTTCCGTTTCCAAATTTCCTGCTAGATCCTATTTGTTCTGTCGTGGTGTGCCCCTATTTCTATTCTGATGACTACATTGAACCACTAAGTACATATGTTGAACGCTCGTCCATACCCACATCTTTGGATTTAGCCTAGTCAAATTTATTCTGTCGATGATGATCACGAGCTGCTAATCTCAATGGATACATATCAATCATTAACCAATCCAAATCCTATAGATGTCGTCAGATTCGTCATAGCTGCTCGTCCGGGTAATCTACTTTATCATATAGCCGTAGTGTTTCGTTCCAGTCTCTTTTTCTCCTTCTCCGCACCGAAAAGTACTTGGCACCACTTTCCCATTTACTTTTGACTCGCCCTTTCGCCTGACCCCCGCTCTCCAAAAAATCTTTCTCTGGGTTTCGCGGGAGACCCAGGGTTCCCACTGCTAGGTTCATGATCCGTGAATGTAGATCACCCCGTGTTTCGCGTAATGCTTCCAATGTAGTTGGACCCACCCAGAGCAGACGTAACAAAGCAGTGAACGCCCTGAAAGCCGAGACTGCGTCCTCCAGCCATCTCAACGTCATCCACATCAATGCCGGAACCAGAATCACGGTAATCATCGCAAAGGGAAGTGTGAGCAGAACAGACGAAATCCAGACGAATAGTCCCGAGAGCAGGCCGTACACGAGCTTGTACTGGGCGATTTCGTCCCACGTGTCCCAGATAGGCCCGCTCTTCTTGAAATTGTGTACAGCGTAAAAGGTCGTGACGAAGACTGGCATCCACAACATAAGTCCGGGAAGGGATATGGATATCAGACAGAGGAACCAGATAAAACGGACGAGCATCCGGAATATGATCGTACGCCGACGCAACGGTCGTCGAATACGGTCGTCCTTGAGGTTCCAGTATACAAGCTTGTCTTGATATTTCTGTGAGATCCAGTAAGCAAGAATAGTTGCTTGTCCGGTGAAGCGCTAGTCACCTTCAAGTCGTCACGTAGTGCATTAATCTCGTCGTCTTCCTTTTTATGCTGGTCAGACTCCTCGCCCTTTGTTTCGGATAGTTTGAATGCTTCGACAAAAGTTCGTGTTACGCGCACAAAGTCTCCTAGAGTCATCGACGTTCCTAATGGGACATAGATACGACTGGCGAGCTTGGCAGACCGTACGAGATCCCAAGAGGGTGCATCAATAGTTTGAGAACTAATCAACTGATGCATCCGTGCTGTTACGTCTCGAATGCAGGCGAAGTCGACGGGGGCGAGAAGCTCTGGGTTCTCCTATACGAAGAAATTTGAGGACAAAGGAGCGCGAAGAAAACTTCTTTGCACGTACCTTTGGGCTGAACTTGATGGGAGGATTGAAGGTGACCAGTACATCGGAGCGGAAATGCTGTCGATGCCTTTTATGTAGAGTTTACTGGCAGGTAGAAGCTGGTCATGCAGAACTACTTACATATATGTCATGGAACAGGTGAGAATGGATATGGAGAAATTAGGATTATCACGATTTCGGGTTAGCATATCAGAGACGAGTCTCGCGACTGAAATGAATATTTCAGTGAATGTGGTCGATGGGGCCATGGACAGACGAACCACCAGTTTTCAAAGGAGCTATAGTGGGATGATAGCGGCTCATGCCCTCTGGAAACAAACATACAGCATCACCAGCTTCGAGTGCCTGGAAAGTTTAGGTGAGCTGCATTACACCTTGAGGGTAAAGGATGGATGATTTTCACCTCCACGAGTGTTTCCATCACCCCGGAGTTGTCAACGTCTCCTTCAGAAAAGTCCTTGCGTCTCTTGATAGGGACGGTCCCGGCAGATTCGATAAGCCAGCTAGTGAACGTCTTACGCCCGAACTGGGTAGACTTGGCGGTCAGGCGTAGCATGTTGCGCGTCTAGCAGATTTGGCTCAGCAGACGATTCCCGAAGTGATTGCTAATGATTACCCCGGGGGGAATAGAGGTGACTAGGACGCTATGGCAAGAGGGATGAGTTGTCAGTAAAGAGCATTGGACGAGGTAAGGGTTGACATACAGAGCATCGGTCAATGAGTTACTGTGATTTGCACATACGATGCTGGATTTGAATTACAGTAAGGCCGCTAGGAATTGAACACGATAGTCTTCTCTCACCAAGGTTCTCCGGTCTTGGGTATGTATTCAGCATTCTCCACGACTATTGCCCCATAGAAAATCTTGAGGACAAAGTGAAAGAGAAGGCTAGGGGGCGGCTGAATGGTGGTGTAAGTGAGAAGGGAATACTACTGACCGAACGAAAATATACGACCAGGGCGTGGGCGAACCCTTTGGCATGAGAGCGCAAGTCAAGCTGTGTAAAATTACATCAACTCGACTTGATACGAGATCTGCTAAGCTAGGATGGAGACGGCGTTGGCAAAAATTCGACCGCACACGTCTTCTTCTCTCCCCCATCAAAAGACACCCGCGACGCTCCTTCATGCACTCGAGTCCACCTTGACAGAGACGCACACAGAGCGCACACCGACCGCCTACTTCGCCGCACTGATTACCACCCTCGATGGCACATTGCAAAAGAAAGACATTGAGCTAGGTGATGGCGATGTCCTACCAGCCGTTCTCTACCTGCTTGCCTTGGTGGCACCTTTCGTTCCCCATCCGGTCATCCAGTCAAATCTGAGTACCCTTCTATCTCTCTCCGCACCACTATTCCCCTCTCTTTCAACCCAGGCTCCTCCACTAAGATCTCAGCTCACCTTATACAACTCCATTTTCCGTGTTCTTGACCGATCACAACTGGACACGCCAGCCGTGCGCCAGTCCTTTGCAACCGTCCTGCAACTGTGTCTCGATCCCCGACCAAAGGTGCGCAAGCGAGCCGTCGATATGGTCGACGATGTGTTGTCAAATCCACCAAGCCCACTTCTACGCCATCCCTATGCCGAGCGCGTCGCTGAGTGGATGCAAAATTCCCTTCATCAAGCTAGTTCTGGCGTCCTACCAAAATCAAAATCTACTACAAAGGAGTTTTCGGTTGACAATGCCACCCGACTCCTTACATTGCTGCGTCCTATTCTACCCAATCTCCCACTCGATGTGAGCAATGTCTTCCGGTGCTCGAATTAGCCCCTGATTGGCACGAAAAGGTCATTCCACCCATTACAGCCACCCTTCTTACTTTGCCCAGACTCGGCAACCCATATTTATCACAGTCCTCCTACTCAATTCTTTCCGACTTACTTTCGGCTTCGGTCAACTCAGGTACTCAAAGCAGTACAGAGCAGATATCCGTAGTGTTGAATGCCGTGCTATCGTCCCCACCCCCAAAGTCGGATATCACCGTTGCTCCATCGTGGTTGCGAGTCCTAGGAGACATCATGCTTGCTTATCACTCTGCAGATGCGGAAGCGTCATCGTGCGAATTCATCAAAGTTTGGAAAACAGTGTGGTCCTTCTTCGAGACAAGCCATACGCAAACACGAAAAGCTGTCGCACAAGCACTTGAGTCCCTCACCCAATGCATTACATTGCCCCTTGCTCGCACAGCTGTGGCGGATGCACCAGATGGTAAATCACCCGTCAGGAGTGCCGTTGCGCAAATTACGAAAGCGTTGGATTCCTTGGCCTACGCGTCAGCGATCCCGGAGCTGCTACATGTCGTATGTTCGCTCACCTTGAGCCTCAACATGCGCTTCGAAAACGGCAAATCAACTCTCGCAGCCGAGACATTACTCTTACCACTGGTACAGAAAATTGCCGACCTTCGGGTTGAGAAGAATTTTGAACACAAGGAGGCCGCAGATAGCGTCAT
This sequence comes from Boletus rubissimus, assembly GCA_038092795.1. Lineage (NCBI taxonomy): Eukaryota > Fungi > Basidiomycota > Agaricomycetes > Boletales > Boletaceae > Lanmaoa > Lanmaoa rubissima. The sequence goes on along the minus strand of JBBPQZ010001012.1, from coordinate 1,350 downwards.
ATCGACAGCAATGAGAGTCATAGGGCCTGCTGTCGTGCTCGAGGCAATGCCGTTGAATCTGGAGCCTCAGGACCGGTTTGTGATTATCCCATGTTTTTCGCAATTGACTGAGCTCTTTTACAGTCAAGCAGGACGTGAACCCCGTGCTTTCTTGTTACCAATGCTTGCCCAACCACATCCTTCTCCCTTGGGACACTTCGTCTCTTACTTCGTTCCTCTGAGCGAACGGATGTTTAACCTTCAAAATAAAGCCGAGGCCGATGGCAGGCAGTCTGAGGCAAAAGTCTGGAATGTGCTCATTTCTCAGGTTTGGATGGGCTTCGCAGGGTATTGTCATGCACCTCCGGACGTTAAAAGTGCAAGTACTCGAATATCATGCCCTTCCATGCCCTTTTCATCTGATGTCCTATAGGCACTCACGCCAGCTTTCTCTCAACTTTTATCTCAACTTTTGTACACACAACCCGAGCTTCGACTCTCAGTACTCAAGGGCCTCAAGTCTTTGGTCGAATCTAGTCTCGCCGAATCACAAGCTGACCCCGAAAATTCTGCTGAAACCTCCGTCGTGGGAAGTTCCATCACCCGCGAAGAAGCGATTCAGAACGTCGCTTTCCTGAAAACGCAGGTGGAGAGTTGGTTTGCTGTATTCTTCAACGTGTTTGGTAGTGTCGAGAGGGAGAGCAGGGGCTTTCTCGGAGACGTCATCGGTGTTTGGGCAAACATTGCTGATCCTCGGGAAATCTCGAAAGCATATCGCAAAGTCGTCGAGCTGTTCCAGCAGAACCTTCAGAGGCTCAGTACTGCTCCAGACGTGCAGCAGAATGCGAATGCGACCACGATGACACAAGATCTACTCATACTGCTTTTGCCTTGCCTAGAAACACAAGAAATCATGTCCCTCGTGCAGATCTGCATGACCAACGAAGTGCTGTGCTGCAAGGACAATGGCGTTCAAAAGCGAGGCTACAAAATTCTCGCCAAGGTATTGAGCAGCGGGAAAGTCCAAACAGATACACTTGCAACCTTACAGCAACTTGACTCTTTCACTACGGGTCTTTCACCTGCCGCCAAAAAGGATCGTTTCGCGTTACTGGCTAGTCTCATACCAAATATACCACCAACATCGCTACATATCATCCCATCCCTAATTCCCGAGGCCGTGTTGGGCACCAAGGAACCCTCCGAAAAGGCTCGATCTGCTGCCTTCGATCTCATCGTGTCTATGGGCCAAAAGATGAGTCGAGGCGGTCTAGTTTTGAGACAGATGGTTGATGGTATGGATGAAGACGTTGACCCTGAAGGTTTGTGCTTCCATATAATCCACCTGTTAAGGCGTTCACCGTGTCCATG
>JBBPQZ010001011.1:0-10746 GCA_038092795.1 Boletus rubissimus | reverse complement strand
GCAAGTATCACCCGCCTTTCTATTGATCAGGGGTCCCCACTCAGATTGGATCGGAGCACCTCGATGATAACCTAGTAGGCTATAGCTAGACTCAACTCACAGCCCGCCTACGCGACTTGCATAGTTCATAGTGAGTTTCGAACGTAATTTCTTGACGAGACGCGGTCTCTGTGTGTCACTTTCAAGTGGCTCGTGGTGAAATACCTTGGGCAGGCTGTCGATGACGTTAGCTAGACTACATACCACTTTAGGGCCCGATCAACGAAAAACGCATGATTGCTGGGTGCGGTCGATCGTGGGCACTTTTCATTTGCATCGCATCTGGCCTTCACAGTACAGTTGAAAAGGGCCATAATGCACAAGGACTTTCAAAGTGTGTTTGGTATGTCACAGGTTGACGGAGCTCACGTTGAATTCTTTGCAGCACCGCGTGACTTTCTTTGCCTTCGTTTGTGTGATGGCGGAGCACGAACGCAAAGCTCAAGAAATCACGGACGCGAAAGAGTACCAGCACCCAACCAGCACCTCTATTGTTCCCAAAGGACATGGTTTTTACTTCATTTGTGACAGCACGACACTGGGAGAACTTAGGTACTTACCTTGAATCTGGGATTTCTCAAAGGTTTTTAGTATCCACACTTTGTTCCAATATCTGTCGACCACGATGACATCGGCGACTGTTCACAGATGTCACCCTGGGTTGGCACGAGGACAGTGTGGTGCCCTCAGTCTTCGGTGTTGGATATGCCAAATTGGCGCCGTGTTGCCGAGGGCTGTCTATTGGTAGATGGTAGCCTACGTAAGCCGAGGCACGAGGCGGCGCAGGATCAAGTCTGCGCGAAAGCGAAGCGAGAGGACGGCTCTTTTGCTTCCCGCCTCCTCGCTCGCTCGCGGAAGTTTCATCCTGCATTAGCATTAGTTGTCACCCTCCCGCCACTCCCTCTCTCAGCCTCAAACAGTGATACACTGTTTTATTCGCTCGACGCTTGTCGCCCGCACATCCGTGAAAGCAACGGTCAAGCTGACTGCGAGGGCCCATCCCGCCCTCACAGCTCACTTGTCCAGTCACAGATCAGGACCAGTTTCGAGCCGGAAACCCTGCGGGTTTCTCCCAAACGCACTCAAATTAGCACTATATCTCCTCTCTCATAGTTCTAGCAATTCGATTGTAACTGATCGACCACTGTCTATTTGATTTCTCATTCCAATCGAGCGCCGCGACATCACGCAGATCTCTTATTCGCAATCTTTTCTTTCCCTTCCTTGCTCAATTTATTGATGAAGATTTCTTTAGGTGTCTCTATCCGACAGTTTCATCCTCGGATGGAGCCACTACGTACCCGTACGTCTCCGTCGAGTCAACGGACAGGGACAAAACGGAACACTTCATCATTACTCGTATGTGCCATGCCATAAACCGGAACGATCGCTGATGGCCGGGTACGGACATGCGTGCAACAGATGTTTCCATTGGAATCAAGTGATTTATGCTGTTGTAGAAATCGACAGCGCAACTACAAGAACCACGAATAACCACGAATAACCGCGTGCAATTGGGCAAGGATATCGCCGAAGAAATTGTATCGTGAGCTATCACACTGTTCATGTCATCTTCTATTGCTCCAAGGGGTTCAAGGCCCTCGGATCGGTCATCAACGATAGTTCTCAGTGTCCAGGTTGTTCGAGCTGGCACCGATGATATGAAGCGGTGAAGTACTGTGCAAATCCGAGGTCACTATCGGTGGGTTACTCATCCGCAGCGAACAGCTTAGGTGTGAGCGATATTGTTTTAACCCATTCCTCAAGGTATCAGACTTTTGGCACAAAGGGATGCGGAAGTCATCCCCACCTATTCTTCGTTCGAAATCATGGTCGAAAAGCGGTTATCAGGCAAGGTTTATCTGCGGCAGCATCCAACGTATGTGAACTGGAATTAACCCTTTTTTGATTCGGGGCTCATCCTTCGTCACAGCTGTCACAGCTGTCACAGCCAGGTGGAACGTGCCAGGTAGGAAGGTTGATGGATAAGGGTCATCACGCACTCGTTCGTTACCTTGAACTTCAGGAACATCAACGACTCTGTCACATTTCGAACATGCCGTCGGTCATCCCAGTCACGCCAGTGCCCTATTCAACCTAGTCACTGCAAAGAATCTGTGTCAGGCAATGCTTTGTCTCCGTCTCGATGGTCACCCACATCATCCTGCATCACTACTCAGTCTTTGGATAGTTCTCGTAGCCCAGTTCCAGAAGGCACGCACCTAGGGCTCTGTAGGGTTAGCAATCCTGGGACGGATTTCATACACCCTAGCCGTCTCATTCTCGACCCGTTGCAGTAACCGGATCTATGCGACGAATCACCCGATGCAACGATAGATATGCTGGGGAACCCTTGCTTGCTCGTCAGCGAGGACAATGAAGTTTTTATCGTAAATGAAATTGATATTTGTTACTTGGACCCTCGTCCATGTATTGTGTTGAATTCTTTGATGTTGTACAGTATATCGAAGGTCGCACTACAAACAAATAAAGATCTTCCCGGTTGCTGCTGGCCTAGATCATTGGTATATCCATATCTAAGACTATCATACCATCAGACGTCCTCCACCTGGGCAATAGACACGCACTGGTTACCATGTTGTCTGCTGAATCGCGTGAGGCAGTCATCAAAGCAGCTATCCAAGGTACTTGGACCTCTACTCCGAGTCCCAAACATCCTATATTAACGACGATGCCATCTGCCGCCGCCCAAGCCAGAGAACATGCCTATCTACCCCATTCCCATTTCCGCGTCGGTGCGACCTTGTTATGTACGGATGGCACCATCGCCAAGGGCGTCAGTATCGATAACGCGTCGTACGGTGTGTACTCCTGTTCAATTCCCTCGCACGTGGTCGGTCAATACGTTGCCTCTCTATTACCTCAACACCCAACGCCTATGCACGTGGTTCCCTATCTGAACCTCATAGGCGCTTCGATATGCGCGGAACAGACGGCGATCGTGAACGCTGTTGTAAGGATCTGTTTTCACCCTCCCGAGAGTTTCCCAGATCAAACTCCAAAGATCTTTCTAATTTTGGAAACGACGATTGGAATAGCGAACAGAATCTTGGCACGATCGAGTTCATCCAAATCAATATTGGGTGCTGTGATGAGCGTAGTAGTAGTAAGGAGCACCAGACAAGGTCAACTTCGAGGTGTGAGAGGGCACGACCTAGATAGAGGGAGTAAATACCAACCCTATATCAGTACAGTAAGGGATAAAGGAGTGTAGCTAGTGCTTACCTCCAGTCTCGACTGGAGGAAAAGCTGAAGGACGCGTCGCCCAAGTAGACGTCCATAAAAGGAAATGTCGCGAATGTAAGTAATGAAGGTAAGTAAGTAAAATGGTATCTACGGGCCGTTCTCCAACACGAGAATCATGGGAACAACCCCAACCTCAATCACACAGTTGACCCCAGTAGCCTACATCTGAGGGTCAAAAAGACAGAGCGAGAGGGATGAGCATGAAGAGCCTACCGGGGATGACCTGGCTTTCTTGTATATCCGCCTTTTCAGGAGCCTCTGCCATCACGGCAGCAAATCCACTGATCAAAGGCAAAATCAACAACAAACCGTGTTCACGGTCACAGATACGCACTTGTGGAGGTGAAAGTCATTATGACTAGTGCCAAGCCCTCCGTGAACATCCGCAAGTCTAGGTGTGTAAAATCGACTTACCAGTGGAAGAACCACGGTCCGGGGTTGTCTGTCGTGAAGCGAAGTGTGACATTGTCGAAGTTCGCTCGCAGCCCTATAGATACGGTGTCCCTTCTGACGGGGTTCGCAAAGTTATAGGTAGTGCTTCCAGAAACTCTGATGACATCAAATGTATGCTACAAAGGACCATCAACTTGGTCTCATGCATGCAAAAGGTATCAAAAAGTACATACACCATGGAGATGAAGAGAGTGCTGTCAAACCAGCCCATGTGAATGACTTACTGAGCAGTCGGAACCAAGGCTTACCGGTCCGCCAAGTGCACCACCCGGCGCATGGTCCGTCGCAGGCATGCTGATTTCGATGACTTTTCCATGGGGAAGTACGTAGACACTGCTATTCGGGAGTAGCTGCGATGAACCTCGCGCGCCGCTTAGAATTTGTAATAGTACAGGCAGTGGCGGATCGGAATACGGGACGCCATTTATCGAGAAAGTTCCATTAGAGAACCCGGGAATCATATTGATGTTCACATCCGCCTGGCCTGGTTCTGGAACGCCGGGTGCGCCGGGAGAGATCAAGGGGTGAATGTTACTCTCGTCGTACGGGAGTACGTATGGTCCATGCTGCGTCGTGGGATCTTGTTCCGGAGCACCCGCGTACCTCAAGATGGCGGAGCTTTGCCCACCGTCAAAGGTCTGATTCGGATTGTTAGATAGAGCACGAATCCAGTAGTTGCCCACAGTTTGGTTGGCAGTCACTACGACGGAATAGCGTTGACCGGCGAACACGGGTAGAGAGTCAACGACCAAGGGCTCCGTCTCAATACCATCCGTCTCAATAACTGTCATTGGGTGCCCATCGATCGTGAAGTTGAACCATGGGTCACACGATGCCCCCACGATACGGAAGCGATAACGCTTCCCCTGCTCCACATTGATAACAGCGAGGGGTGATAGTGGTCCACCACCATACCGGCCAAGCCCATTGATGAGTGTCGAATTTGGAGAGGGCCGACCGCTGTACATTGTCGGGGAAAGTTTATGATACCTGCATAAGTACAATTGAGCACCTATCGCGGAAAAGCATTGAATCACACAATACCAGTCAGAAAGGGTGATCACGGTATTCACTAATCGGTTTAAGAACGCGTTCAAAAGCTTGATCTGACGCACGCACCATCATCCACATCATACAGATATTTGTATGGGTCATCTGGGTCATATATAACCAGCGGTCCCCTGAGTCCATCGCAGTACTGAGCCGAAAGATGAGAGTGGTACCAGTACGTGCCGGTCTGGTTCAAAGCATTGAATTGGTACAAAAAACTTTTGTATGGTTTTATGGGACATTGGGTGACTCCCGAAGTGCCATCAGCCCAGTTCGACCTTCTCTGGTGTATACCATGCCAGTGCTGCCGTCAATTCAGCATCAAACCGTACTGAAAAAGTATGGTCACACTGACCACGCTCGTGGTAGTATTCATTGACGTGTCGTTGAGCCGGTTTACCACGTTGATTCTGAAGTCATCACCCTTTAGAACAGGGGGAGTCAGGACTCAGTGACGACAAGTTGCAGAAAAACCTTGACTTTCTCGGCAGCAATTAGCGGTCCTGGGAACGTTCCTCCTGCAAGCACAGTTCTGTGGGACGTCAATCCACTGCTCTGAGTACAGTAAACACCACTCACGATCGAGGGAAACCGTCAGGAGCAATGACCTTGTTGACGATGCTCAACTCTGTTGTGGGGCCGAGAATATTGGGACCGCTCGAGGACCATCTCCGCGAACTGCCAGATGCGAAAACTGAGACCACACACAAGCAGAGGAAGGCCAGCACTGGAACATAAGGTTGCATGGTGGTGATCACCGGCGATCAACCTTTACTGCGCCACGGAGGATTAGTAGATCAAGCTCACAGTGCAGCATCGCTCATGCGGTTCTTTTGATGTGCCAGTGTGGAGAGGCGAATTGTGCCAAAATTTTGACGTCCCTTTGGGGATAGTACGGGATTGTGCCTTCGTCAAGCTAACCCGAGCATACTCCGTTGGAGCAGGACTACGTCAGGGCTGTTCAATGGTTCTTCGTGAGTTCAAGTCGGGTTAGCCTATCGACAAACCTAGCCGAGCCAAGTACCTTTGGTAACTGGTGCTGTAAGACACTCTTTGTGATCGTTTAGGTGTCCATCAGCCAATGAGAGGGCTTGCCTAGTTACCACGAAAGAATTGTTAACAGTTTGAACGTTGCTAGCGCTAAGTAGGCTGGCGGGCCCGGCTGGTCTGCAAAGTTAGCCGAGTACAATGCTACATTACACACCCCACATGTGGGTTTAACAGGCCATTCTGGAAAGCAGGTTAGCCAGAGCCAGATCTTTGGCGTCGCTTAGACGCTCTTGGGCCAATCAGATCTGAACTTGTTCAGTCGCGAAAGAGCTACTGCAGTACGATCGATAACGTTACACAAGGCGAAGGCTTGCAGAGTGTTGTGTTCCCTGTTACCACTCGGAGGAATTTGTCGGCTAACAGTCCCAGGTACGAGCAACCTCATGGTGACTGCTTCTGGAGGACTCCTGCCACCGGAAAAGGTATGACACTTTATTTTTCTTTATTTGTTCACCGACGTTACTTCAGAGTTTATATACCTGCACACTCTTGTTCCATTTCTACCACCATCCCCCCAGCCTATTCCTTGTCATGGGTGGTGAGGTCGGGCATCTGTCTACCTCGTCGTCTATGTCCTCTTTCTGTGTCTTCTGTCATTACTATTGTTCCTTGTCGTCCTGCTTTGTCATTGCTATCCCACTCTGTCCTTTGTCGCCTTGCTTCATCATTCTTATACTCTCCATTGCCCTCACCACTTTGCATGTCACCCGGCCTCAGCACCCAAGTGCTCCTGCAAGTGTGGTGTATGTGGTGTAGTGCCGCTGTGGGTCATATTGGGTAAGTGGTTGCTCATCTCGTTGTGCTACCTCCATTCTAATTTGAGGTTCAGGAATACCATGCTGGTTTGTGTCCAGTGTGCCATCTAGTGTACTGTACTTAGAAAATAATACCTTGTCTGACTGTGCATCTATTGTGTGTAGGCCTGTGTCGTTGGAGTGATTAGGCAGGTCTAGGGTCATGCTGTGACTTATTAAGATACCACCATGTGGTGGTTGGGTGTCGCTGTAATGCTTCTCTGCTATTGACTCCAGTCCTTTGGGTGGGAATGTATTCTGTTTGTCTTTCCCTGCATTGTGCTGTCGTTGCTGAATCAGAACTATTCATATCTCAGTTACATTGTCCTCAGTGTCTGAGCTCTTCTTACCTTTGCGTGAGACAGCATGCTTTGCACGGTGAATGTGAGTTGATGCTGTGTCTCGAGGATTGATCCCATAGCTGATGTGGAGGTCAATGCTACTTAATATACGGATGTCGCATTGCTGCCCACGCATGATACCTGCTAGCAAAGTGAGGCCAACACCATCACAATTGGCATTGCGATGTGATTGCTCATTGCCATTGGTTGTTGAAGGGGAGGCTTTCCAGATGTACGGCGGAATTAGGCTATATGGTTGATAGAGGGCAGGTAGAACAAATTTTGCAGTCTCCTTATCTTTCAACCAAGCTAGGTTACTTTTAAGCAAGTCTCAATTCCAAAATCTGCATATGGTGTACCTTTTGCCTTTGAACCTCCATTGCGAATTAATTGGAGTGTTGCACTAAAATCTGGATGAGCATCTGATGATGCTATACTATACATTGCTGCAAGGACCTTGGGCTCAACATCACGAGAAAGTGCCTGAATGTTCCGCTTGAAATGGGTAATGCAAAGTCTATAAAACCGCCTGAGGTGATCATATGGGTTGAGTTGTCACATCAACCTCTGAGATTCATATTTGCAAGGCAATAAATTGTTCTTGCAAAGTTTGACACAGAACATGCCAAGTCCTTGAAACATTTGGTTTTTCTATGTAGATGTTGAAAAAAAAGGAAGGACATACCTAGTGCTTGACCCCGGTGTCCATCAGCAATAACTGCCTCAATACCGGTGCCATGAATGTGAAAGAAGAACACCGGCATGCCAGTATCCCCCCCAGCAATCTCAAAGATCCGGCGAAACAAAATCACATGTGCTTTGGCTGATTGTGATGTTGTGAAAGCTCATGCTGAGACAACCGCTTTTTCAGTATCAGTACATATACTCCATCGTCGAACACAATTAATGCTTACATCTCATATGAACATTATCCCAACTTTCTATCTCAAATTCCTGCCAGCCATGCACTCGCTTGAATGATGTGTCAATAGACACTCTCTTTGATTGAAGAAGATGAGAAGACATGCGAGCCGTCATGCAGATGACAAGCCGGAACTCGTCTTCACCAGGTATATTATACTGTTCCACACATCGTAGATATTGATGATCAACCGGAAGGCTGCGTTGTTCCTTCGCAAGCAATTCCGCACCTATTAAATTATTAATGATATGAATTTCAAGGAAATATTTTAATATACCTTGAAATCCAGTACTGTGAGGGAAATAGTCAGTTCGCAGCGTGTTGATGAGGCGCCACACATGGTCAAGATTACCCAGTGAGGGGTGTAGGTCATGTAGAGATGGGTTGTGATCACAGCGATCCCAGGCAAGGGTCTGTCACAGACCTACATAAGCAATAAATGACAGCTCCAGAAAAAAACAAAACAAAAAAAAACCTTGCATAAATCCCGAGTCAAGCAAGAGCCGTCAGGGGGTTGCATCAGCCAGCTTCCACTCAAGTCGAAGCAAAAGGGATTTGAAACACTTCATGATTTGAGGTGGTGTCTTGATTGGGAGCGGAGGAGGATGAGTATGCGGATGACATGAGACGACGACAACTTGAGGGCAGTCGGAGAGGTCATTTGGGACATAAATATTATATATTGTATCGCATTTGCGCTCCCATTTGAGAAGGGTTCCCTGACATAACTTGCCGTTCGAATCTCGGTGCCAGTTCGCTACAGGATGGTTTAGAACTTCAGAACAAAAAGACAACTATGTTACATACGACAGGCTGGCTTGTGCTCATTTGGAGATGCGGCGAATGTACAAGGGACTAGTGGACCGATTCCAAGCGCTCTTGCATAGTTCTCGATGCAAAGGCATGTTTCCTTGTCGTCATCAAGAAGTGCACATAAATATAATAAGTCAAACTCTTGCAAATTGTGCAAGAGGAGGTGAGCACACTCCGATCCATGTGAATAGTTCGAACACCTAGAAAACTAATATTAACGACTACGGAAAAGGGGGGGGACAGAGACTTACTGAATAAATGGTTGATTGAACTCATTGTATTTCAGTGATAGGCATCCGTGGCATTTTCGAACCTTACGCCTGAGGTGGTTCATTTCCATGTGGTCAGCAAGATTCTCCATGTTGGCAATATCATTTTCTTGCACAATTGTGTCGCTCGAGTCGGGAAAGTCAACCGTAGACGAAAAGGCACAGCCTTTGTCCACGAGTGCACAAAAGAAACTAATTGTCTTGAGGAAGACTTCGCAATGAGCTTCATCGCTGGCATGACCCAACACAGTCACATTGCCATTGCGTGAAAGTGCATGATGACTTGTAAATGAGTGCGTCATGACCGAGGGAGCTCGGAACGAGCAGTATCTAAGTCCTTTACCTGTAATATACTCATCAGCTTGACTTGAACACAAGTAAAAGAGAAAACCTACATGATGTTCTCAGTTTGGTGCAAATTACTTGTGCACCAGACCTACTCGTAAGTAGATAGCATTTGACACCTTTGCGTCCACCATGCCTGTCACCCAACGAATACTGGAAGCTGAAACGTGGGTGATCAAACTGATCGGGATTGGGGCACATATTGAAGATGTGCGCCACAGCAAGTTGGGGCGCTTCCCGAGTCTCAGGGTATTCAACGATTGTGTTGAGCGGATGCTCAATAACGCAGTCGACGGTGGTCTCGCGGTTGATTCTGTCAAGTCCCTGCTCGATTTCGAGGTTGGTGAATGCATGGGAACGTGGTGGCTCATAACGCACAGCAAGGACGGCGGGCAATGGCAGGTACAGAATGTCAGGAAGAGGTTGGGGTGAAGAGGGAAGTGGTGACCATGCCAGCGGGGTGTTGCTACGCGACGAGCACGGTGAGGGAAGCTGAGTGAGATTGTCGGGCGAGAGACCTGCAGCAGCTAAAACCGCCTGTGCGGCATGAAGTGCTGCGAGCTGTGAGTCAGAAAATTGAGTACCCATTCACCTGATAGGTCAAAGAGAATGCTTGACCTTTATATACACTTACAGCCTAGAATATTGGAGATATTAGAGGAGGGGTCATTCCGATGATTACCATCGACACACAAAGTGCGCACCTTCCTTTTTTGGTGTGGTTGGAAGTGTTGCACCTTTCTTCACCACCACTACCCGCTGTCTTCTTTGTAGGCAAATGCAATGGAACTAAAACAAAGTTCCCCAGACTTATGCCTTACCTACCCATGGATGTTACACTATAAGCTAGGGATAAATATCTCCTAAATGAATTCAGTATCTAGATCTACTAGAGAAATTCAGTGATAAACTTAGTGTGGACAGTACGTGGTTTGTTCACCAATCCTCTACAAATGTATACGGACTAGAGTAATTGAAATGGTTCGACTAATGGTCTGGTTAGTAATATGATCTCCTAGTGGTCACGTACTAGTATTGGGGCTAGACAACAGTAGGTTGCTAGACTACAGTGTTGTTGCACTTGTTGTGCAAGAAATATGTTGGCTAAACTTTTAGTAAAGTTGCCAAGAGTTAGTTTCCTGGTACCTGTTGGTGTTAGTAAACCAAGGGGTTGCAAGGATATAAAGATGTTAGTAGTGATCTGTAGATATGCTAAGATATAGAGGTGTAGATATATTCCAGGCTTTGCTGGAATTCAGACTAGGCTTCACTTAGCTCACTCAGATAGGTTTTATTAACTCAATCTTTATTGTGCAACTAAGGAGATGAAATTTCAGGTCAGGCAAGACTAGCACTTATCCCTTTAGGTGGCTTAGTCAGCTGATATGGCAGATGTGCTTGGC
>JBBPQZ010001010.1:0-10751 GCA_038092795.1 Boletus rubissimus | reverse complement strand
CACATCTGGAGCACTTCCCCACCCTCCCCCTGCTTCTCCGGCACCTCCTACCATTATCCGGTTGGGCGGAGACCCCCGTGCACGTAGGTCAATGCGATTTCCTGCGATTTCCTCGTGTTGAGCTAGTTCCACAGATCGCCCCTACTCACCTGATTTAGCACACGAATTGTCGCGGGTACCGCCAGGCGAGCCTTATTTCCCCACAATGCCCTCTGAACGTGGGGGACATGATCGCCGGCCCTCTGTTTCAAGGGAAGACGCGCCAGAAGGGCCGCGCCGCCACCCTTCGTCTGCATCTGCGACGGGAGGTGACCGACACACTCCTCAACGCACGCTTTCGCGTGGTGCCCCAACTCCAATGATTGCGGAAGAGGATGAAGGACGACCGCCAAGCGATGTGGTTCATCATGTCCCAGCACCGGGCCAACCACCTGCCGGACCAGGGGACGACGAGTTCGAGAATGCTTTACGTGCACGGCAGGAACGACTGGACGATGCAGAACGTCAACTGACCCACATGGTACATGACGCGCAGGATGCTGAGGGGAAACGTGAACAGGAATTCCGTGATAATGAAGATGCCAGAGAGCACATCTTTCTCGACAATGAAGAGCGTAGAGACGCGGAAACGAGGCAGCGAGGTGATGCTCTATTCCATGAACTGGAAGAAAAAATCGCGAATGTTCCGCCAATGTCGCCAATATCCCCAACTCCCGTCCGACCTCACTCTCCGGATCACGCTTCAATTCTTGAGTCAATTCATACGGCCACGCAGGATGCAGCCTCCCGACATGCATCTGACATCTTGGACACTGTGCGCATGGAAAGAGAAGAAATGGCACGTGAGCGAGAGTCATTGGCCACAGAACGCGAACGCGAACGTGCTCGTCTCGACGAGGAACGCAGACTGCTCGACGAAGAACGGGAAGCTAAGATTGCTGCTCTCGAAGACGAACTCGCTCGCACCCGTGCTGAGCTTGACAACGAGCGGCAATTGCGCATGACAGAGGCGGACGAAGCACGAATGGCAGCTGCAGAGCGGGACGAAGCACTGCGCAACCAATTGGCCGATCTCACTAACATGATTCAACAAAATCAGGCTCTCTGCGAAGAGAAGAAGGCGCTTATGGATGAGCGCTGGGCGGAGAAACAACGTTGGAAAGAGGAGCGCGATGGACAGATCCACGAGTTGATGGGCATGGTTTCGCGGCTTGTGGATGAGCAAGCAGCGGCTAAGCAGCGCGAGGAAGAAGAAAGACAAGCGAATGAAGGTAAACCTGGTGAGTTGAACAATCACTTTCGGTCGCTACTGGGCTCAAGTTAGCGGACAGGCATCGAGCAAGTCTTGGAAGAACTGCAGCGACAGAACGCTGAGCAAAGAGGACTTCTCGATGCACTCTCAGACAGTAAGCGGTTGGGGCTTTCCATGACTTTCAGTGCTTATTGGAGGATTTTTAGGCTGGAGAGCAGACAACAACCGACAGCACCAGGAGACTATCAGTGCTGTCCGCGCCACTGCAAACGAGCAGGTCCCTTACAACGTCCAAGGTGTATGTATGCTTCATTCTTCTCGACTCCTTTGATGCTTAACTCCTTCCCCTCTATAGTACCTAGACGAATTCAGTAAAGCGCTTGCCACCGAAGTTCGCATGCTCTTGGGCGAAGTCGGTAAGCTGCGTGAAGAACGTCGCAACATCCAACAGTGCGTGGCATCTAGCGACATCTAAACGTTGATGCTCACCCTTCTTGCAGTGAGCTTGGATACCTCATGATGATGAAGTCGAAGTACGGTCCCGGCGGAGAGTTTGATCCTGAATGGTTTGTTGCTCTGTTCTCGTTCCCCTTAGCTGTGGCTCACGAACACTCCAGGAAACCACCAATGGCACCGGGTCCTGCTCCCCCTCCTCCTCCAGCTCCCGATGTCCCACCTCCGCCTGAGGATATTCAACCGATTCGCCCAGCTTGGCGCACCGTCCCACAGCGATCAAGCCGTCGCATTCGGAAAAGGCAGGACGCACCTCCTCCCGAGCCAGTCCCAGAACCTAGACAAGTTCACTCATGGGTTACGTGGCAGCGTGAGTTTGGCCGTGTTTGGGATTCATATTCTAAGGTGGTAACTGATATCTCCACCTCGCAGCTAACCCTGCGCTGGCACCTACCCCGCCGTCCGTTGAACCCACTCTGCTTGTTCCCGATCGCGGAAGCCCTGGCTTGTTCGGCCCTCGTTCACCCCGTGATTCATTCCGTGGTTAAATTCTGGTGACCTTGGACGCTCGACGCATCGTACGCGAAAAAATGTATCTCGACACGTAATCATCGTTCTGCTACTTAATGACATCTAACGATTACTTTACGACCTTGGATCCAACCGATCTCTTTTTTTATGATTTCCTATCATTATCTTGCTTCTCGATGGTCTTCTTCCATTCTTGATCACTCACACTATCTCTTTGTTTTTGGTTGTCTTCCCCATGACCTCGATGGCCAAATACTGAGCACTGGACGGGACAAGCTGTCGTGGAGGTTGTGGGCGGTATGCTTTCTTCCCTTGCTTGACTTGGTGATCACGTTCACTCCCTTGGTATGCGCTACGAGTTATGACTGTTGTTACTCTATCATATCATACAGTATGCTTGAATCTATGTTTCGTTCCTTCTCCGTGGCCCGAGTGCGTGCAAAAGATGGTCATCATGAACGAAAAGCGATGGCGTTAATACCTAGCCCTTTGTCGGTGAACGTCAACTAGTACTTGTGAACAACTCGCTCATCAGCAGACTGAACTCTAAGACTCACAAAGGGACGCCCGAGAAACATTTGTGTGCCTTGGAGTTGATGAGTCGGTCCCGTCGCAGCGGCACTCACCCTCGAAAGTTCCTGACTGAACCCGTGTAGCGTGCGGAGGTCGTGTCAAAACGAGCAAGCCTATTGACAAGTTGATTTGGTTTTGGGCACGAACAAATCCCCCCTTCAACATGTATCTGAGTGCTGGCACGAACGGGGTTTTCTGGGCTCTATCATCTCACTAGTCGCTTCTGGTCCATCTCAGGAGCTCGACACTCCATCACCCCAGAAAATTCCCTCGAACTTACTACTGGCACCTCCTGCAAATGAACACGAGCTTCCAAATGGCATCTGCCAAGAATCCACAACGAGGAGCACCGCGAGATCGACTGGCTGACCCCGCTGGGATAGTCCAACGAAACCAGGCGGTCGGTAGAAAAACAGGGCACTCGAAAGTCCCAGGTTCCGTCTCTCGTAGTCTCCCCTCGAGTGTCGACTCGATTCTCCAAGGTGGATCCCCAGCTCACTAGCAAGCCATAATAAGCTGTATGCACTCGAAACACTGCTAGCTCGGAGCGTGACAATAGAATTAGCAGGTGTATACATTAGTGCGACCCCAACCAGGATGTAGTCACATATGGGGACGGTGTGACGGGTACAGCAACTCGAACGACAGTGCTAACATCACCTGTGCGCAAAATCAGGTAAATGTAACACTCCGCCGTGGCAAATATCCTTGGTGTTTAGCCCTCCGTTCATGGAACTCGGGTCGTATTCGATGCCATTGAGCTCGTATCATTGTGATTCTTGCGAAGCGACACGTTCCAATACGTTCTTGAGCTTCTTGGCTAGGCCCTCCGTCAATTGAGTTGGTCCATCGGCGGTGCAGAATCGGTAAGAGGGCATAGCTTGATAGGTATCGGGTAAAATCTTATCAAGGGGATGAAACACGCTCAGAGTGGGTCTATACCGCGTGGCACGATGTAGGAGCGCACCTTGCTGTCTTCGACGAGCACAGAAGCAATGATATCATCGGGATCACCAATTCTACCCAAAGCAGGGACATTGCGGTAATCTACACAAAGTGTCGAGATCAATGCAGCTAACTACGTGACTTTGGAACGCACCATGAATGTGCATCCATCCTTGCTGAATCTGGATGGCGCTGTTGGTCCAAAGGTCATCCGTGCCCTCGCGTAGCGCCTGCTGGACCGCTTCGTGCAAGAGGGGTCGGAACCGTGCTGAAGAGCGTTGGCATATGCTGGTATGAGACGTCGGGAGTATGAATGCATAGCGTGAACGCACAGTTTTCGATAAAGTCGTTTAATCCGGCATCAACGTCTTCGGACCCTGCTTCTGTGACGGCGGGGAGCCAGCCGAGGATGGTCGCTGAGCGGGGAGATGGGGGCGGAGCGGGGAGGAAAGAGAGAGCATAGACGGGGATCGTTTGGGAGGGGTCAGGTTCACGAGGAAACGGAAGGAGGTGGTAGAACAGATCCGGACGAGAGGGGTCAGCTAACGGAGCCTGCGAAGAGGACCAGGGCCGGAGTTGGGGTTGGAGGGGGGTTATCCGGAGTTGCGAACACACGGGTGGTAGAACAGCACGGAGCGGAAGTCGGGCAGCGACGGAAACGGAGAGGAGACGTGATGGGGTCAATCGAACATTAATTCGTGACCGCATTGAAAGCAACAAAGTCAAAATGACTTGTCCAAATTAGGACTTGCGATGAAGTCATTGTGGACGTGAGAAAGATTATATAATTTACTATACAGCACCAACAAGCCCCAAAGATATTACCCACGGACGATCCCCATCGTTCTCCTCAGTCACTTCAATCGACTAACAGGTATGTCCTCATTCTCAAATAATTAACTTGTGTATACTTACCACATATTTGGTAGGATGAGAGAGAAGTGGAAGAAAAAGCGTTCTCGTAGACTCAGACGTAAGCGCAGAAAGATGAGAGCCCGTTCCAGTACGTGCCCTATCTTCCCATGGTCGATGTGCTCCTCATCCCCTTCTTTTCAAACAGAGTAAACGACACACTACAGTCGAGCTCGTGCAGTTAGGACGCCTGCTCGAGTTTTAACACAAAATGTGCAGGTGGCCGCGGTCATATCACATTGCACGCACGCTCACCTACCTCTTGGGAATTCTGGAGGGACGATGCCCCTTCCCCTCTTTTGTTGGGACTCGTAGGAGGGGGGAAGCGGGGACTGTAGGGTCGCTAATTGAACCTTGTATCCTTGATTTGCGAATGGTCACAAATTCTCCCTGCCATCCAATCAATTGTGATGGTTCAATGTTTCTGAATGTTCAAACGTTAAACATCCCAAAGTCTCAAACCCGACGGGGATCTGTTCTACTCGGTGGTTACGATTCAGCAACGTTCCCAAGTGCATCGCAGCTTCTGCAGACACATCAGTCAAATACGGCTAACAAGCCAACAGGTTATTTTTTTTTTCGCATTCGATATCGACCCGCTACCTCCACCGCTACTTATGTATTGTCGCGGGGCCGTCGATTGATCAGATGGACGTTGATTTCCCGGCCATGCAAAATATGGCGAAGTATCCAAGTTCTCTCTGTCATGTTTCAGACAGTTTGCTGGCGTTGACTCTGTGTGATGTGCGACAGGTCACCCAATATATAACCTTCGCCTCGATATTATGTCCTCAGAGTCGGGAGCGGCAGTATCAGGTGAAAGGAGTCTAGCCCGAGCATTCCACGAGAAGTTACCAGCACGATCCCGTGCTCTTCCGTCAGGGTGACTAGTGAGACGGGGGCAATGCCTGATAGGCGTACTACCATGCACAATATGGTTGACACGGGTCGATATCATCGTAGAGTCGGAGACTGATCAGACGGGATCGTTCAGTCAGGCACTTGGCCGTGCAGAAAGACGCATTTTGTACGGGGCGAGGGGACATACGGGGGCCCCTCTTTTGCGAAAGGAGTCTCAGATAAGTATCCATTGGTGTAAGTGCAATCGAGAGTTAGAGCCATCTTCGAGACTCTCTACAGTTGTGCAAGACGAGCGAAAAAAGACAGGGTTGTGTAGCCAAGGAGGATCGATTGGCTAGATGAGACGAGCGCATTCGAGGGTATCAAGCGGAGAGAATACAAGACGAAGCTACTGCTTTTGGGCGGGTATTCGATATTTGAGGTTTGTTAGGAGAACCTACACACGTTTGAAAGGCTTGAGGGACATACGTTTTCGTAGAGATGTCCCACTCTGAACGCTGTATCCACTGACCTCGTATTTGCGGAATCTCATCATATGTACCTCGGGTGCTCCATAACGATGTCTTTACGAAAAGCTCTTGCAAAACTTGGTTCTTCGGAAACAACCATCGTCAGTTACGCACCACTGTGTGTGTGCGAGGCGTGTTGAGAGTGTGGCTGAATGCTTGAATCAAATGATATTGAAATGAAACGGACTCAAAGTTTACACTAGTAGAAAATAGCAATTTTAGTGTCATAAACTCACGACCGCATGCGGTCCCGAGAGTTCCGAACCAAGCGTAGAAAGTTCTCGTTGAAAAAATGTCCGTTCGCTTCTGCAATGTCAATGGGGCTCTGTCCATCCGCATTTCGTGCAGAAGGGTCAGCACCGCAGCCGAGCAGAATCTCGACGACTTTCCACAAGTTCGTTTGAACATATTCGTCGTGCTCGTCAAGCATGGGTTTGGACCGTAAGAGGAGATGCAACGGGGTATCTTTATTTGACGTGGTGGCATTTCCGCTGGCCCCCCCACGAATCAAGAAATTGGACAACGACGTGACTGTGTGGCCTGTGCAGCGTGGGCACCATATGTCGCTTGGCACCACAGCAAGGAGGGCGTCGGAGGGAAGTGATGCATTATCACAGTGTGAAAGCAAATACTTGATAGTGGAAAGTTGTCCGTGTCTCACGGCGACATGGATGGGTGTCTCGCCAGCCGAGTTTCTCAGTAAAGGATTCCACCCTGCACCTACGAGAATTTTGGCGCACTCCAAACAATCCTCTTCGTCATGGTAGTCGAGTGCTTGGTGCATTAATTGCATGCCAACGTTAGATGCAACACAGCGTACATCAGTACCCTTTCCAGCGAGGAAACGAATCGTGGATGGTGCTGAGGTGAGCAAAATATCCTCGGGCAGTGGTACACCTTGTGCAAGAAGATATTCCAGGACGGAGATAGATCCACACCTGGCCGCGGCATGCATTGGCGTCTCGTTATTTGAATTCTGAGCACGAGGATCGCAACCGGCGTCGATGAGGATTCTAACACTCTCCAGACGATCATCTTGACTACCCTCGGTCACTAACAGATGTAGTGGGGTATCCCCGTCTGTCGCGACGACGGAGACGTCGGCGCCTTTTTCGATGAGATAACGGATTACTTCGATTTTCTCGGAGGAACCCGTTGACGCAGCGAGTAATATATCAGGAGGGAGAGATACGCCGAGTGAAAGGAAGTAACCGACGACGGAGATGTATCCATTCTTTGCGGCAACGTGAAGGGGCGTTTTGCGTTTCGAATTAAGGATAGAAGGCTTGCACCCAGCATGAACAAAGAGTTTAGCAAACTCCAAGGCATAGTGCTCGAGCTGAAACCCCGCTGCAAAATGTAGTAATGTGTCCCCGTTCTCTGAGATGGTGTGTACGTCACCTCCATTATCAAGGAGGAAGCGAGTCGCTGAATAGTACCTCTGCGGAGCATGGGAAACGAAACGCTCGAATTGGGTGAGCATCACATCGGAAGGGACCGAGACACCAAGTGAGAGTAGATATTCCATGACCAAGACATATCGCTGGCGTGCTGCAAAATGAAACGGCGTTTTGCCCGCTAAATTGCACGCGCGGGGGTCGCATCCAGCATTGACGAGAATTTTGATTCTCTTCAAGCATTCCATTTCCGGCTGCGCAGTCATTGCGAGATGGAGTGGTGTATTCCCACGCAAGCGAGTGGCGTGAATATTTGCTCCATTGTCGATAAGGAGTTTGATCACTGAAGTTGTCGTCGAGTAAGGATAACCAACCGCAGACAGGAGGACATCAGGAGGTAACGGTGCGCTTATTGAAAGTAGATACTGCACGACGGGAAGAAGGCCATATTTTGCCGCGACATCCAAAGCTGTCTCGCCAAGTCCATTGGGTAAAAAAGGATTACACCCAGCATCGACGAGAATCTCAGCACGCTCCAGATTGTCATCCGAGTTAATCCGAGGGTGGCGCAGGACGAGATGAAGTGGTGTGTTTCCATTGGCTGCAATAGCACGCGCGTCAGCCCCTTGACGTATCAGTGACCGGATTATTGCGGTATCAGATACTTCGAGCAAAATATCCGGCGGCAAGGGTACTTGTAACGAAAGCAAGTATTCGACAACAGAGACATACCCATGCCTAGCCGCAAGATGAAGGGTGGTTTCGCCGGCCAAGTTGTGTGCAGATGGATTGCAACCCGCATCAACAAGCAAACAAACACACTTGAAATAATCATCTTCTGAAAGACCGAGGGTTGGGACTAGATGGATCGGGGTATCCCCCATGGGTGAAGCAACGTCTACTTCACATCCCATATCGAGAAAGAGGCGTATCATTGTTGAGTTCATGCTGCGCGACGCGTCGAGAATGATGTCAGGAGGAAATGGTATGTCTAGCGAAAGCATATGTTTGACGGTGGAAACATGCCCCGCAGACACGGCGTAGCGTAGGAATGCTTCATCGAATCGAGCAGGTGGGTTATAGCCGATCTGAACGAGTCTTCGTTTCAATATATCGATATCTTGTTCTGAAGGCTTGCCACTGAGTAAGGGATACCTCCTGTCGTCCAACGCGCGAGGAATTATATTCTCGTCCCGAACATCGGCTACCCATTCCACAAAGTCGTCCGTTTGTAGCAGTCTCGAGACAATGCGAGCAGAGATTAAGTTGAGCCCCTCCTTCAACAGTTCCATAAATAACCCGTGAGGCACATGACTCCCTTTGTCTAAAAAAAGATCGACCATAGCACGATTATTCCGCCGGACGGCAATTTCGAGAGGCAAGACCTGGCGGGAATCCCAGACATTCAACCCTCGACGGTTCGGATTGGTACCTCTTGACAGTAAGGTCCTCGCATGTTCGATCTTGCCAAAGTTTGCCGCATATATGAGTGGGTTCGTCCCATCCTTCGGCTGTAACTGCATGCGGCCGATGAATGAACGGAGTAGAGGCTCGGGAGCGAAGCCGATAAGGATGTACAACGCCAGGTCATGTTCAACATTAAGTTGTGAAATGAGAGGGGAATCAGCTCTCTCGTACAGTTGTTTCCACTCCGAAGGGTGCTGTCGTGCACTCAGATGAAAATCTTCGATAGCACGCAAGATTGCTCTATTTCTCGGGTTGACGTGAGTAAGGTGGCTAAAACCCACGGATAACACATATTGAAGAAGTGGGTGGGATTCGAATAATTGCAAGGAAGGTCCAGGGCGTTTTCTGGAATGGGATGCCATCGTATTTGGGTTGTCGAGAGGTCTCCGTAGTTTATGTGTGTCGTGGGGTGATGCATCATAACCATCGGAAATCTGATGGTGCCTGAGGTATATGCCGACGTAATAAAGGCAAAGCAAAGCCAACTGCGTGTGAGCGACTTGTTCGTCGACATGATATGCTGGATACTTCCTGCGAGTTGACTCTGCTGTCAAATATTCCTATCCAAGTTACAATTCAGCTGTAGAATCGAATGCAATAACGACGTCAAGCATACCTTGACACTGAAGTGAGACAGGATAACAACGCCTGTTACTTCATCATATGTTACCAAGCTACCCAAAGAATCCAGTAGAGCCGCTCCGTGAACGGGACGGGAATCACGGTCCATGGCCCGTCGCCCAAGGTCGATCGAGAGGCCCTCCATGATCTGAGATAGTTGCAGAGGTTCCAAGGCGGCGACGAGCCAATACAGCGCACGCCGGGCGATCTTGCCTTCTCGCTTAGCTCTGTCAATCTCCAAGAGGATGCGCCCGTATGTCGCGTGCAGGTCGCTCGGAAGGTCGCTAAGTGCGTCTCGAAGCTCTGATGCAGTCACACATTGCTTTAGAGTATTGAGTTGACACTGCACCCAGCGGAACCTTGGACCCATAAACTATGAAAATCTATGTGGTGAATATTTAGTGTAATTGTACTCACATTCCACCAGCTTTCTTGCACAATGCAGAGTAGATCTCTTCCTTTAAGCTTGCATCCACGATCCTCAGCCGTCGATGAGAGTCCAGCTCTCTCGTGACATGTAATCTAATATCCGCCAATATCATGTAACTCATCGCTTCCATGTCAATGAAAGGAAGGCCCGAAAAACCATCCTTGATGATCTGTAATGGCCGGCTAATGGCTAATAACCGGATACCACCCTCCTGTAACTTGGCGAGAGCATCGACCAGCTCCTCGACATTCTTGCACTCATCCAAAGCGTCGATAACAATGAATGGTGGTTCTTGAAACTGTTCCGCTGCACGAGAAACGTGGCGAGCAAGAAGGGTAATATTACTGATGGTCGAACCACCTCCATCCCTTTCTTCAACCAGCTCATCGATCAAGTCTCCGGGATCAACAGCGTGACGACGGAGTTGCTGTAGTAGTTGGGAGAGTAAGGAACGCATCACTTCTGCCGCGCTCGTGGACCGTTCGTCTCGAAAATCACAATAGAAGTACGCCAAAACCTCGCCATCCTGTAGTGTATCCTTAAGGCCTTCAATCACGGAAGCGCTGTCACAAGGGTCAACATCGCTGCGAGGCACGAAATATACACGCACGTTAGGACAGATTTCCCCGCTCCAGCTGTGAACATGTTCACCTCTTAGTGACAAAATAGTGATAGGCTTCAAACACCTCACGTTTCCCATGCAGCCACAAAAACGAACTCTCCGCACTCTTCCACTTCTTATACGCACTCGTCTTGAGCAACCACGTACACGTATCAGGTTGCCGCAGAAGGATTGTACG
>JBBPQZ010001009.1:0-10755 GCA_038092795.1 Boletus rubissimus | reverse complement strand
CGCGTCCTTCCTTTTCGGACTTCTTTCCATTCCGTGGCGCGTCTTCTTTTGATCCGTAACGCATCACTCTTTCTTTCTTCATCTTCCTCGCATTTCTTACTTAGGTCTGTGCGCGAGGAAGCTACGTATATAAACGACTTGAGTATCACCTAGATCGCTAGTTTAGACCTCCTTCGAGCTACCTTGTACCTCGTCGCCACTAGCAATCTATTTGCTTCACTCGTCTTGCTCATCCCGCGATTAGGAAACCCCTAGATCGCTTCCCCGATCGACTTGTCTCTTCAACTTGTCGATACCTTGTCCACCGTTGGAGGAATCCCCACAATGGAAGTACTGCGCGTCAGCCCTCAACCCGACTACCTTTGATCGGTTTGCCTTTGGCTTACTGATATCTTTGAGGAATCCCCTTGACTCTTGCTAACGGAGGAATCCCCACATTAGAACCACTGCATCGTCGGTCCTCAAACCGACTCCTTGTCTTCGAAGGCCTTAGCAATTACTCCAACCCGGGTAGTCATAACAGGCGAGGTGAGGGTGAGACAAGACAGGGAACAACACAACATACACAATTGTGCATGTATTGCATCATTTGTCATTTGTCATCACCGTCAGTTGAGGGCGAGGACAGGGAGACGAGGGCAAAAACAATGCAGGAGCAATGGCACAATGTGCACATTAACCGTGCATGTTGTACTGTCGCTTCTGTACGCCAAAGCAAGGGCGAGGTGAGGATGGATGGGGCAAGAGCAGGGATGGGGCAAGATGTGGGTAGGGATGGGGTAAGACAAGACAAGACAAGGGTGAGGGTGAGGGTGCGAGTGTTGTTCCACTATCCCCATGGGCAAGGGTGACACAAGGGCAAGGGCGACAAGATGAGGGCAAGGGCAAAAGGACGGAGATGAGGGCAAGGGTGAGGGCATGAGTGTTGTTGGGCAAGGGTGAGAGGACAGAGAGGACGAGGATGATGTCCAATGTACCATCAACGCCAAAAGTGGGGTGAGAGCAAGAGTTGATGTTGAGGAGGATGAGGGCGAAGGTGAGGATGTGATGAGACGCCATTTAGCCACAACTTACCATATATGGTAACACCACTCAAGCGCATTGAACAATTCGACGCTCATCGATGCATCGATCATCAATGCTCTTCATTTTTCATGTATAATATTTCATCTGTTCTATTACTTTTTGTATCTAGATAGTTTACTATTTATATATCTCACCATCTTTTGGCATACCTGCAACACCAGTACAGGTAAGGGTACGGGTATGCTGTGGCTGTACCCATATCCACTGCATTGGGAATGAGACCAACCCATTCAATTTCATGGATATGATCTGTACTCCTGTGCATACTATGGTATCCTGTGTCATTGGCTATGCTACTTAGCATACCGTGGTACCTCGAGAATCGCTTCGGAAAAAAAAACCGCTCCCAAAAAAAAACTGCTCCCCCCAAAAAAATTTTTTTTTTTTGGTGTTTGGAGCGTCATAGTGGCCAGGTCTGATCGAGCTAGACGAGATAACTAGGTACTTATGAGCATGAAACACTATGAGTCTACGGTCGACATACCTCAGCGAACATGAGAGTGTGAGAGCGCTGAGAAAAAATGTCGACGCTATGCACGTCCTAGCGCTACAATATTACATAACACGATGAATGTGGTAAGGCGACAACACAATGAATGTGATAAGACGACAACACGACGAATGTGGTAAGACGACAACACGATGAATGTGGTGTGGTAAGTGGTGTGGTAAGTGGTATGGTAAGACAACAACACGACGAATGTGGTGTGGTAAGTGGTATGGTAAGACAACAACACGACGAATGTGGTGTGGTAAGTGGTATGGTAAGACGACAACACGATGAATGTGGTGTGGTAAGTGGTATGGTAAGACGACAACACGATGAATGTGGTGTGGTAAGTGGTGTGGTAAGACGACAACACGATGAATGTGGTAAGACGAGTGAAGGTATAGAGTGGCCGAGATAAGTAAGTTCAACAAGGTCCCAACAAAAATACCTAGCATGCTGCAAATGCACTTTGGTCGGTTGGGCGGTTCTGTGACACACAAATGCAGTCTCAAGAAGCAAGTATTTAAACTATACAGGTATATTCGGGTGGCCTAGCGGATCAGGTCGTTCTCACAGTGAGTTTTCCTTTTGTTGGTGGCGTCAAAGATTTGGTATGCCGCGCCGGTGCGGTGTCTATCCCAACAAAAAATTTCAAGCATGTTGCATGACTTCGCTCGGTCGGGCGGTTTTGTGACGCACCAATTTGGTCGAGTAAACTGCACAGGTATATTCAGGTGGCCTAGAGAAGCGTATGTACTCTGAATCGGGCCGTTCTCACGGCGAGTCCCCATCTACTCATTCCGAATCCATGGAAGTGCCAGTTGTCTGGCGGTGCCAATAATATGGAATTGGCGTGCCACGCCGGTCGGGTCCCATCATAAATCCCTAGCTGTGCTGGATGGGTTCAATGACGCACACTTCTCAAGAAGCGTACTCGGGTCGTTCCCACGGTGAGCTTTCCTTTATTCATTCCACGGAATTGCTAGTTGTTTGGTGGTGCCAATGATAAAGATTTGGTGTACCGCATCGGCGCGGTGGCCAGGTCCCTTCGCACTAACCCTTCTTGACGCAGATCACGTATTATGCATGCGGATGTCAACTGGCACCGCTTTATTGAAGATACACGCACACGGGCCTGACCTTGTGGCTGTACAGAGTGCAAACGGCGGAAAATCAAGCTTTCAAGTGTGACAAGTGGAACTCGATAACATAAATGTTGTTGCCGTCCTCCAAACAAGGTTCTCAAATGGCCTGCAGTAAACATCACCATTGCACGGGGTGGATATGCAAATTGGGTTCATCAGATCGAGTGAATCTCTCTTCCGACCTATCCTCCTGCCCTCCAAGAACTATTCCCGGAATCTTGGAGGGCGTTTCATTAATGTATAAGGTGCCGTTCACATAAAAGACACTGACGGCTGGAACAAGTACCACTTCTCATCATGATCCCCGCTCAGCCCATCTTCACCCCACACCAACGTGAACCGTACCGTGCACTGGACTCGATATATGAGATTGTGAACTCTGATACAGAGCCCGAGGATGTAGGCAAGGTACTTTCACGCACCATCACACCGACTGAGCATGCATGATAGATCATACCAAGTGTAAATGGACAATGGGCCGAGCCATGCATGCATTGGTCCCCTGTACCTCCTGTCAGTACGATCTACTCGCAGCCCATGTCCCTTCAAGTTGCATACCAAAGAGAGCTTCGCCGTGAAATAGAGACATTGTTCGGGATTGCTAACCACACCATGCTCACCGAGCTAGTTCCTTCGGTATGTTTCAGTGTACTTTTGTTGTGCGATTATGTATATTTCACAAGCTAATGGATATCATACGCAGAATGACATGACTCTCGTGACGTCTGGCCGTGATCCCGGTGCAGAGGTCGAAGATGTAAGCAGGATATGTTTGCACTCTGCAATCGATTGAACATGTGTGGCAGGCGATGCAAACTCCAGAAGCTGCGCACTCGGCCAAAGCACGTCCCCATATAGCCACGACACAGATCACCCACTCATGCTTCATGTCGGTACCATGTCAGTGGACCAGTGAGGGTAACCCTGAAGCGTGCGGTGCTGGGATCACGTGCGAGAGTGTTCCGGCGCATTTCAAGAATACTCATGGTATCAGGAAATTAAGGGGAGATACCCTAATTTACTGCTGGTGGGAGGGATGTCGCAAATGGATTAAACGCAAAGGATTTGTTCGTCACATTCGCGAGCGTCATTTGGATCATATTAGAGGAACCAAATGCTCTTCCCAGAATTGATGTAAGTCAAAGTTGTGCTGCCGAGATGATAACGAACAACTGAATATTTCGCTGTAGTTATGGGTGGCCCCGAGGCCGAAATCACTCAAGACGGAGGAACAGTCAGACGAGCAAATGCTCGTACCCGTTATTATACCATCAGATGTATTTAATCTGAAGTTGATCATCCATCTCATTACAACTCTCCGTTAACGAGGCTATCCGCATCCCTTTTCTCTATCAGCACGCGATGACAGACTTACGATCATCAATTCGAAGAAAACTCTGTGAAACGGGTAATCTCCTCGTCCGGAGGGGAGAGATGGAATCTGCGCGCTCGGAAGGGAGCAAGAGTGGGCGTACGAGCGCGAGAGGCGTCGACTCAGTTGTAGACTTCTTACGACGATCCTCGACCATCGAGTACGGACCCAAATGAATGGGAGGGAAAAGGACGGAACACAAAAAAAACCAAAACGAGCGATACGGACAAGACGATCTATGAGAGGATTGACGTTGCGGCCCGGGTTTACGTTTGCAAGTGCGCAGCGTCGGAGCCTGAAAAGCGGCATCCGCGCCGGTCGTTCCTCTCAATTCGATTGTGGACCAGTGCCATCCCTAGCGTATTGGTGTCTACCGAAGGGCTGCCTTGGGTCACGCATATTGTCGAATCTGGCCATGAACGGTCAGGATAGCGAAGACTGGGAACTGCCGGAACTTCTTGCTGCTTAGGCACATCGTATGCTGCGGTAGGGTTAGATGGGGAGATGTGTTTACCGTAAACTTTGGCGAGACTGAATGCGGTTAGAGAGTGGACGGCCGCGTTGGGAAGCTGACTACCCCACCTCGAGGGCTCATTCTGGAGGATCTTCCCATCAGTAGCTGGGCACGTACATGATCGTAGTCCATGAAGTTTATTCATAGCTATGTACTACACGCGGATCCCATGAATATTGGCGTGCTTTCGCGCATCTGTTTCTCATGCTCTACTTCGACAACGACCAGTCTGAAACGTGATTCAGATCCCGAGTATAAAACGAACTGGATTCCTCGGTCTGTTGTTCGTTCAACGTTCGACGACCACGACCACATTCTCCACCCAAGTGACAGGGGACATCCGCATCTGGAAATCCGTATTCGCATCCTCTCTTGCCTTGTTCTCACGTCGTTCGCGTAATCCTCTGCAAAAGGTTGTGTCAGCGCGTGACATATAAGGCCATAAGGCTCCACCCCAGAACATGGCTTCCATCTCTCCTCGTGCCTCTGGCTTTTGGACCTCCCTAACAACTCATAGGTCCAGCTACCCCACCATGCACGATATCGATGATGCCGAAGTTGCAGATGAATTCGTGGAAGACTCGGAATATGATGGCAGAACACCTCTAGACAAAACTATAGATCGGATTGGAATGGGTGCGTACTTTGGATCCGCCTTATCCTTCATGCTCAACCCTTGTCTTCCTCAAGGGAGCTATCAGTGGACACTCCTGTCACTATGTGGATTCGGTGAGCACCTAGTTTGTCCTCACCAATTCCACCTGATCCTAAATGCTACGGAACCTATCTCGGCGCTCTGTCTCTAGGGTGGATGGCAGACAATGTAAGTGTAGCACCTCAAACTTCTTGGCGCCCTTGACTTGTCGCTCAGATGTGGATTCAAGCCGTCGCCATAATCCTTCCTCGCGTACAGCAACACTACACAGGTACACCATCCGCTCAGCATAGCTAACTCATTCCCGACTAATACTTGCAGTTCCCGACAATTACATCGGGACACTGTCGTCATCCATGTTTGCGGGGATGATGGTCGGTGCTGTTGGGTGGGGATCCTGTTCCGACCTCGTGGGCCGAAGCGCCGCTTTCAACGCGACTCTCTTCTTCACTGCCTTATTTGGCATTCTCGCGTCGTTTGCAAGCTCCTTTTGGAGCCTTTGCGTAGTCCTATTCTTTCTTGGTAGCGCGGTTGGGGTGAGTTCACCGTCATTCAATGTCATACATTCGCTGATTCGTGCCGTCTTGTCCAGGGTTCTATGCCGACAGATGGTACACTCCTTCTCGAGCACATGCCAAAAGGAAAACAGTACCTAGTTACCGCACTCTCAGTTTTCTTCTCTCTCGGATCCGTCCTTTCGGCACTCGTTGCTCTCTTTATTCTTCCTGGGCATTCATGTTCACCAAATCAACATTGTAGTCCATCTGGAAATAATGGCTGGCAGTATGTGCTCGTCTGTCTTGGCCTCATCGTAAGTTTAGTCAGTCGTGCTGAGCGTTTGTATCGATTCATCTGTACAGACGCTCTCGATGTTCCTCGCTCGTATCCTATTCTTCCGGTTGCACGAGTCCCCGCGCTATCTCGTCCACGCTGGTCGACATCAGGAAGCTCTAGAGTCTCTTCAGCTCATCTCTCGTTTCAATGGATCCGACATTACAATAGACCTCGAAGATGTAGACGACCGACGTCCACCTGAACCTCGTCCTCCTTCAAATGGGTCTGACGAACGCGCGCCTTTCCTTCCCTCTACACAAGAAGCACATCCTAACCGTGAGACCCTGCTCGACGCAGGTACGGACGAGAATACAGCGAGGAACGATGGATCCAGTGACCCACCCAGAGACGACGGCGTCAAACATTATCAATCTACTGGCGATTCTCCCAACTCACTCGACTCTCGTCCGTTTGTGACACCCGCCGAGGAATACCCCCCACGGAGGCACAGTGTGGTTTCCATCGGGGATATCCCGTCGTCTTCTCGTCGAGACGCGTTGCATGATGAGACGAAGCGTCACTCGAGGCGTCCGCATGCCCCTCATCATTCTTCACGATTGCGTGAATCCCGAGCCTCCTCGGTCGCTTCACTCGAGCTCAAGATGCCGTTCGGTGGTGTACTTCCCAGGTGGATCAAGCGGCCCTTGATCGCATGGCTTGATCGCGTAGGGACGGTACTAAGTCCCGAGTGGTGCCGGACGACGTTGTTGGTGTGGGGCGTGTGGTTTTTTATGTCACTCGGTGCGTCACACGCGATGAAGGGGTTGTCCACATCACCGATCCATCACATCAGCTTATACGATGTTCAATGTTTATTATCCCAAACTATTGGAGACGGGACCGAGAGGGGATTTTACCCCGAAATCGCTCGAAGATAATCTATGGGACGTGGTAATTTTTACGTTGGGCGGATGTCCGGGCGCGCTTGTACGTCATCCTCCTTTTTTCATCCTGATGGCACGTTAACTGACGTACTGACATAGCTGGGGGCATACATGGTCGAAAGCGCGCTCGGACGACGACGTTCGTTGGCCGGGATGACTCTCCTGACAGCATTCTTTTGTATGGTGTTTGTGCTCGTCGAAAATCCGTTTTTGGTTCGCGTCAGTTCGGTGGGTATCAGCTTGAGCGCCACGGTGAGTTGCGATTCGACGCTTGGTGGGGTTTACCGATTCACGGATAAATAGACGATGTATGCGGTGTTGTATGGGTAAGCATTTCTTTCGTGACGTTTGCGTGCGTGCGTGCAGATCAAGTGACTGAGTGATGTCGTAGGTGGACGCCTGAGATCTTTGGTACCAAAGTACGCGGGACAGCTTGTGGGATCGCATCGGCCTTGTCTCGAATGCACGTCTCTTCCTTTGGATCCTGAGCCAATTCTCACGATGATCGTTTCTCTCCACAGAGGCGGGATGATTGCCCCCCTCATGGGCGGTACACTCTTATTTATTAACCGCTCCTTTCCGGTGTACGCCAGCGTGGTGGTGTACCTCGTCACTGCGCTCTGTATCGTACTCTTGCACGAGACGGCTGGACAAGGAGGAGGGGGAAACGGAGAGCGGGCGTTGATGCATTAAAACAGGAGAGGCGCTGAGATGAAAGAAGGCGATCTAATGTGTAGTATAATCTTCTAGGCATTACATAGAGAGTAGAGAAGTTGAAGTTGATTGCTACAACTGTATGTTTCTGTGCATTATGTCGATTGTATGATTATGTGCATGATAGTCGAGACACATCCGTTTGAACCATTTCTGCACGACTTGCATCGATCCATGTACAGTATGACAGTGTCTGATTTCGTTGTCGTTTTTCCCGGTAACGTTAGAGGCCAGAGGATAATGCTGATTGGAACCGGGTAAGGGGTCACTGTCGATCGAGGGAAGCTGGCCAGCTAGCATGGCACTCAACGCGTGCACCATTGGAAGGACCTTCAAGTGGCTACTTGAGGGAAGGCTATCATCCGGATGATCAATCCAAGCTCTCGTGGAACATTTTGGCACAGCCCGGTAGTCCGTCATTCGGGAGACTCATTCTCTGCAATCTCGTGCTTCCAGCACACCGTCACACGAACTCGTCAGAACAATCAGACATTCAAGGGTCATAGTGGTTCTTGAGAAATTTACGAACTTTTGGCCGTGTTATACGTAACCACGCGGATCCTACTAGATCGACTCGACGTGTACAAGGCAGCCGAGATCAGTGCTAACGATCTACTATCTTCTAGAAATGCCACGGGACCTTTTGACATGCTTAGCAATTCAAAAAACCACACAACAATCAGGGGTCCTATCATGATGTACCATTCGTCGACGGCGCCTGATATTCTTCGAAAATTCCAGCGAGTGTACCGTTTGCGACGACGCCGTTGAATGAAGAAGTTGTCGTGCCGTTGATGCTATAGTAGCATGTTTTACCACCTCCAAGGTCAGTGAATTCTCCCAGTAGTGTTGACGAACTGATATTGAACAGATAAGGGATGTTGCTAGTGTTTGTGCACCCAGAGAACGATGCATTGATCTTGTTCGTCACAGCATCGATACTCAAGCTGTACAGACGGTCGTCGGTGACGGCATAGGTCGCCCATGCTGAAGAGAACACGCCGTTTTGGCCGGGTACAGGGAGAGCACGACCGAGGAATGCAGCTTCGTGAACTAGGGAAGATGACATTAAGCACGAACTTTCTGATCCTGATGCAAAACTCTGCGTACTTGTCCCATTGATTGTTTCTGTTTGGTAAAAGACGTGTGAGTCATAGAAAGTCGTGCTGTAACCCCAGGCAGTTGCTCCAGTGTACTTGTTCAAGTAGGAAGGTAGGGATTTATCAGAGAACATATGTCTCATGACAGAAAGTCCGTCGAGGGTGATGTTCTGCCCAAGCGGAGTGTACAGGCTCCCGACACTGCTTGATTTTAGTCGTTGTCACTCAACTTAGATACGACTGCTTACGCGTGACCGCGGATCACAGGGACGGAACCAAACCAATCACCAGACTGGTCGAGCAATCCATTATAGAATGCCACATTTGGATGGAACGCATCGAGCATCGCGCTGTCATATGGTTCAGCAATCCCAATGTATACAAGGACCGAGCCAAAAACCTACGAGAATGAATTCAATTTCAACTGGTAGCCGTCTACGTTGACAGACACGTTGTACCATAAAGCATCGGAGTCCCAGGTGAGTGAATTGTCTCCGATCGCAATTCGCTTGACATGTTCGCCATTGGTGTATGAAAGGTCACCCATCACCATATCCTGGACGGTCGTCCCGTTGACGCCCACGACGAGGACGTCAAAATGGGCAGGAGAAGGTACGGACGAACTTGGATCGCCCTGATTCCACCTCAAGATCATTGGGAATGTCCCGTGCAGGAACAGCGACCATTGTTCCCACCCACAGTGCCCTGCGGAAGGCTCGATCTGTGGAAGCGTGTCGACAGCATTGGGTACGGTGAGGTTGGACACGGGGACATGCCCCGTGCAGTTGTATAGGTTGGTCGTCTTATAGATGTCATAGTCGGAACCTGGTTGGAACGATGACACCGAACCAATGTGGGCAGCCGCAACCAACGCCGGAACGAGAAGCTGAGGATTGAACATCGAGGAGTAGAAGATTGAGCACCAACGTTTATATCGTGGTTAGTTAATTTTCTAGGGCCGCTCAACTGCATCCCAGGTCGGGCCAGGTCGGCAAGAGGTCCAACCAAAGTGTGTCAGTAATAATCTCACCTTCATCCCCCATTAAATTGAACCCCGCTCCGTCCGCATCTCTCTCAGTGGAATTGCTACCGAGCTTGAACCTTTCTATCGATACCCTCTGTTCGCGAGGTCCGGTGCGTTCCCTTGGTCGTTCGTACGCGCAACTTAGGCGCCGTACGGCGTGGAATCGATAAAGGAAAACTCACCGTGGGAACGACCCGAGTATGTCTCTAGGCATCCTTGAGGCATCCCAAATACTTACAGTATGCCTGATCTTCTCGAGACCAAGTTTGTGGGTCACGTCAAGATGTGCCGAACTGCGCAACGTGCGTTGGACGGAACGAAGCCATGCAGTACGCTGGGAATATTTTGTTAGGACCTACTTCAGCTGGCGCTGGGCCCGTTTCAACTCGCAGCGCGTGCTGCCCATCGGGACACCATTTCCATCATGTATCCCATCGTGTCCAACGCCGTCACCGTTGCTTTGGCGGTCCCGAATGCCCTCAATGCCTCCAGATTCAACTTGTTCGCGGTGGTTGGCCTCATGGCCTCCTGGCCCTCTACGCGACGTTCGTTTCGTCGACATCATCGTTTTCCTCACCTTCTGGGCATTCTGTACCACTGTGTGTGTTTCCTGGTACACCTTTTTCATCTCCCATTTCGTCTGGCTCACCTCAAGCCTTCACAGGTGAGCTCTCTTCAACTCTCACTCCGGTCGTTCTCGAACTGGTTCTAATGAGTTTCACAGTGCAACAAGGGTGATAGTGTGAGACAGCGATGACGGGATGACACAAGGACATGACGACAAGGGCGACGGGACGACTGGTGTGAGGGTGAGGGTGAGGGTGAGGGTGAGGGTGAGGACGCGATGACGCAAGGCAAGCGCGACGTGTGCAAACACAAATAGGAACGTCTGGAGCTGAAGGAATGATGTAACTACCAATTATTTTCTCATGTTCAT
>JBBPQZ010001008.1:0-10768 GCA_038092795.1 Boletus rubissimus | reverse complement strand
GTATGTACTTTATTTCATATACTTAGAGTTTAGGGCTAGGATTAGGGGTTATTTGGAATTATTGTGTTTAGTGAAAAATAACCAAACATGCAGACAGTTTTTTGAGCCACTGTATCTCGACGATGAGGAAACCAAGGTAAAGAACACACAAGATGTCGTTATCGGCACAAAGGGAGATTCAGCTTGGCCAAGTTGGTCCAAGTTACAAAAGGAGATAAAAAGTTATTTCTGGATTAACGTACTTGCCCACGAGTCGCTCCGGAAGTTAGAAGGTCTCTGACAAAACGGTCACCCCATTGACTTCTTCCTTCAACGCTTCGAAGTTCTTCAGAACGAGGCCAATATCGAGGATTATCACGTTGTCACTATCCTCAAAAAGGCGGTGGACTACCGCATCTATGAAAGGGTCTGGATGAACCATCCCAGATTAGAGTTCGAGATTGATGCGCTCAAAGAAAATTATAGAGCCATTGGCAGAGCTTACGAACAGATGGCAATAGAGCGTGGTCCCCCCTCTAACTCCTGTTTCGTCCCACGGCCTCAGGGTCGTTATCAATACCCACCACCTTCTCAGCCTCCCTCCCCACAACATCCACAATTTACGGTGGTAGGAACTCAACCAGGCCGTGGAGCCCTCATGAAGATAAGTGTGCAGCAGGCTGCACCAACAAGGCCAGACACTCGAACTTGTTTCTTGTGTAATCTCCCTGGGCATATCAAGCCCGACTGCCCCAAGAATCCTTACTGTCGTCCGCCCTGTTCTCCCCAACAGCGTCAACAGGTTGTCTGGGATTATGACCAGGGAACTTACGTCCCAGTCCCTGAGTATTCTCAGGCGCATGTGGCGCAACAATTCGTCTTCCATCCCCTTCCCATTCCTCCGGTTATGGCACTGGTAGTAGCAATGGCCGCCCAACAGTTTATCTCAGATGAAGCCGAGGCTTATTATAGGGACAAATTTGAAGTCGAAGCTAAGCAACGCGCGGCCGAGGCTTTAAAAGGACACAGCACGTAGGAGTAGAGGGTTCCTCCATGCACAGACCTAATTCTGTTTCTTTTTCTTCTTTTATGTCTTGTTCTGATTCCAATTTCCCTATTTCCGACTTATCATCTGTATTACGTAGTTTGTCTGTCCATTCCGTAAGAGCGTCTCAATTGAGCACAGCACTGGAATTAAATAATAGTGTGCTTAATTCTCTTCAAAAACAACAAAAAATTAGTTCTATTTATAAACCCCTCTTGTGTGTCATGACTTCCCAGCATCGTGCAACGACATTGTCATTCGGCAGAGAGTTCTCACTTGAGACTGTCATATGTTGCCAGCGGGATGGTCAGTGGGAATATCACCAGTTCAAAGCTCTCTTGAACTATGGTGCTATCCACACATTCATTGATCAGAACTATGTTATTTGTCATGGCATTCCTTTCTTCACCCTCAATAACCCAATTAAGATACATAATACTGATGGATCAGAAGGCGCTATTGGCCAAATCCAGCATGTGGTAACCCTGATCGTGGAAATCGCTGGACACTTTGAAACTATAGATGCCTATATATCTAAATTAGGTACACATCGCATGATCATCAGGTATGATTGGCTTTTCCGCCATAATCCCAAGATCGACTGGGTGCAGAAGACTATTTCATTTCCACACTGCACTCAGTATTGCAAAATTATGGATTCTGGACCTTCTGCTTCTAATTATTTCGAACCTAGTCCTTCTTTTTTACATACTATCAAGGAAGGACTCAAAGATCAAGTCCCCGAGGTGTATCACGAGTTCCTTGAAATCTTCTTGGAACAGGAGTCGACAAGAATGCCGTTACGAAAGCTTTGGGATCATGCCATAGATCTCAAGCTGGATTTCATCCCGAAGAAGGGTCGAGTAATTCCCCTATCGGACATTGAAATGGACAAAGTTTGTGCGTTCATCGACAAAGAGCTCAAAAAAGGCTATATCGCTCCTTCTAAATCACCTCAAACATCTCCTGTGTTCTTTATTCCAAAAAAGGATGGTGGAAAAAGGATGGTCATTGACTACCGTTACCTTAACGAGGGCACCATCAAGAACTCATATCCACTTCCATTAATCCCGCAACTCATTGATTGGCTGAAAAATGCTGATATGTTCACGGCCCTTGACTTACGTTGGGGTTACAACAATGTGCAGATCAAGGAAGGCGACGAATGGAAAGGTGCTTTTGTTACCCCAATTGGCGCATACGAACCCATAGT
The DNA here is from genome assembly GCA_038092795.1 of Boletus rubissimus. Taxonomy (NCBI): domain Eukaryota; kingdom Fungi; phylum Basidiomycota; class Agaricomycetes; order Boletales; family Boletaceae; genus Lanmaoa; species Lanmaoa rubissima. The sequence goes on along the minus strand of JBBPQZ010001008.1, from coordinate 8,531 downwards.
AATGTATTTTGGAATGACTAATTCTCCCCCTACCTTCCAACAAATGATGAACGATATATTTAATGGCATGTACACAGTAGTAATTATTTATATTGATGATTGTATGATATTTACATCGAAGAAGACTCAGGAAGAACACAAGGAGGTAGTAAAAGAGGTCCTATATCGCTTACACAATAATGATCTTTACGTAAAACCCTCCAAATGTCACTTCTCGAAGGATAAAGTGGACTTTTTGGGCATGGTTGTATCTAAAAAGGGGGTGGAAATGCAGGAAAAGAAAGTTGCTGGAGTTATGGATTGGCCAGTTCCTACTTGGTTAAAGCAGCTCCAAGGTTTCCTAGGACTTTGTAATTATTATAGGCATTTCATTTCAGGCTTTGCTGAGATCATACGCCCCTTGAACGATCTTACCAAGAAAGACATTCCGTTCACATGGGGTTCCGATCAACAAGTGGCGTTCGATGCCCTCAAAAGGAAATTCACTACCATCCCGCTTCTCGCTTATTCCAATTGCGATCAAAAAGTTCAGGTTGAAACGGACGCCTCGGATATCGCTACTGAAACTGTGCTCTCAACCTTATGTAATGATGGTAACTGGCGTCCTATCGCCTTCATCTCCCACTCTTTTGATAGCACAGAGCACAACTATTCTATTTATGATAAAGAATTACTTGCAGTGATTCAGGCACTGGAAGAATGGCGCCACTATCTTATTGGTCGCGAACGATTCGAAATCTGGACCGATCACAAAAACTTGGAGTATTGGAAGAAACCGCAAACTCTTAGCAGTTGGCAGGCTCGTTGGCATGCCGTGCTTCAGGAATTTAATTATGTTTTTGTTTACAAACTGGGTTCTTTCAATGGCCGGGCCGATGCGCTTTCTCGTCGTCCAGACCATGGTGAGGCAGTGCAGGATCATAATGCCAATATCACAGTCCTGCCGCCCGCCATTTTCATTAATTCGGTTTCTCTTTCTTTGGACTTCCTCTTAGAGTTGGAATCGGAATCTGCTTCTCTCGGAGTGGATGCTGTGAACGACTTTCTTTTTGATGCTTCTATGAACATTTTTAAAAATGACAAAAACAAAGTTTTCATATCTCCTTCTTTACGTACTTGTCTTCTTACTTTATGCCATGATTCTCCTATCACTGGTCATGGCAAACATTCAAAAACTATTCACACCCTTACTCACTATTTTTTGTGGCCTGGTGTCACCAAAGACGTTAAAACATATGTAGATAGCTGCCAAGTGTGCGCCCTCACGAAGAGAAAGTCAAAAGCACCAGCAGGAAAACTTCTCCCTCTACCTATGGCGAAGAAACCATGGGAAGATCTTTTGGTCAATTTCATCATGGGTTTACCCGAATCACATTCTTTTACGGCTATTTGCGTGGTAGTGAATCGCTTCTCTAAAGAAGTTGTATTCATTCCCACTTACGATACTTGTTCTTTTTCGGACTTAGCAAAATTATTTAAAGATCATGTTTGGTGCATACATGGACTCCCCTCCACTCTAGTTTCAGATCGTGGTCCCCAATTCGTGTCTGCTTTTACCAAGGATCTATGCAAACTCCTCGGTATCTCTCAAAAGATTTCCATGGCCTATCATTCACAAACTGATGGCCAAATTGAACACGTTAATCAAGATCTCAAACAATATCTCTGTGCTTATGTTGGAAAGAAGCAACACAAATGGGCTGACTGGCTCAAAATGGCTCAATTCTCCCATAATAATACTGTCACCACTGCTACCGGCTCCATTCCTTTCAACGTCACTCGTAATTATGCCCCTCGCATGGGTTTTAAAGGGAGACTAGCTGGATTTGCAGAAGAAATGGGTTGTTCTCACAAAGAGATAGAAGCAGCACTTGAGGATGCCCAAGATCGCATGATTGCTTTTGTGGAGAAGAGTCGTTCCGAAGCCCCGGAGTATTCTATTGGTTAGCAGGTCTGACTATCTACCAATGAACTCAAACTTCTTTATATGGCAAAGAAATTAACCCAAAGATGGATTGGACCCTATGTTATCACTGCAGTCCTTCCTAACGCTGTTACACTCAAACTCCCCAATGCCATTCGCATTCATCCCACGGTCAACATCTCTCATGTAAAGCCTTATCAGGAAACTCTATCAGGACAGCCCAAAGTCTGATCCGACGCAATTGAAGTTGACCAGGAAGGGGAAGAACAATTTGAGGTAGACTATATTGCCTCATCGTGTATAAAAAATAGGAAGTTGGAGTATTTGGTACATTGGAAAGGTTATGACGAAACCGATCGCACTTGGGAATTTGCCGACATCATCAATACTGCTCCTCTGGCAGTTGCTGATTTCCATAAGTCTAACCCCTCCGCTCCTCGCAAACTCTGCGGCCTTACGGCTTCTTCTTTCGCTTCTCTCTTTTCTCCTTTCAAGAACTTTACAGTCACAGATCATACCACGACTCGCCTGGAATTCGAGTCATAAAAAGGGGGTAGTATTATAATATGAATATTTTTAAACTTTTCGGACTTGTACTCTTTTCCTTTTTCAGTCACGTGATCTGTGCACATGACCGTGGTAACCCTCACATGACCAGGTCTAGAACCAATGACATCATACCATGAGGTAACTGCACTCTTTTAATTTCTGCTCTTCTCACACAGCCCCATTCATTTCCATTATCTTGATCCCACGGTCATGAGACCACTTAGTCTATTTATAGTAGTTCATCCCACACATAGCATGGTCTGTGTGTGCGCCTGTATAGTATATAAACTAGTACTCTGCGACTGGAAACCCCAGTCTAATCCACTTTGTTCACCACGATAGTCATTGCCTTGGTCATCTGGCCATTGTAGACTGTGTTGTTTGGAAAGGACCCCCATACCCTCTTCACTAAGCCAGGAATCGTGTATCCTGCGAGCATAGTCCGAGCCTTGTGGAAGTGATTAGACGCTTCAGCGGTAGTTCATAACACCCTTGATGTCTAGGGTTTGACAGGTGCACTATCATAAAGAGCAATGGTGCAGATGGGTGGATGCGTTGCCTAGAGAATTACCCCATATGAGCTAAGTGTGAAGAAGAGTGGGTCAAAGTAAACAGTGATGCAGTGAAGTGCATGTCAACAGGCATAAATGATATAAGTATCAGTGAAGAGAGGGTGTCGGGGATCGAAGAGACCAGCAACAAAGTAGTTTTGGAATTATGAAAAGACCACAAAAACCAAGGAGTCACTAAATATGATATTTGATGGAAAGAAATGGAATTCCAAAACTAAGGGATATACACAAAGAAACAACTACTTATATATTATAGCTATGTATGCACAAACCATGTTTAGGGCCGGCATGGAATGTCCTAGAATGATTATGTAATTTGACATCATGGAATGTTTTGGAAGGTTCAAAAAATAATATTGTGAGAAATAAGATAAGGAATTAAGTGGATGAGTGGTGGGGGCAAGATTAATGAATCTGGGGGTGAGATAAGATAAGATCTTGCACCCAAGCAGATGCATTGAATTCTGGCATTGTAAGTCCATATAACTAGCAAAGGAAAAACTGTTGAAGGAAGACAGAGGTTTTATATGAGTATCTTCTAAAAGGAGGACGTGACCAAGGCCTTATTTCATTTCAATATCCATACCTTCAGAGAACTTGTTGTGTTTCTCATAAGTGAGTCCTTTGGTAAGAACATCGGTGACTTGCTCTATCATTGATACATATGCAACTGCTATTTGGCCTAACTCTAATTTTTCTTGGATAAAGTGGTGTTGAATAGGAATGTGTTTTGTTCATTTGTGAAACATGGCATTTTTCACCAATGCTATAGCTGATTGGTTGTTGATCAGTAGCATTGTATCTTTGGAGGGAAAGGTATCCAGTTCATTGAACAGTATATGAAGCCATGTGGCTTTCTTCATAGCAGTGGCTGCAGCTATATATTTAGCCTCTGTACTCAAGAGAGCAACAGTAGACTGCTTTTTGGATGATCAGCTAATAGCTGCCCCTGCTAGAACAAAAACATATCCACTGATTAATCTATGATCATTTACATCAGCAGCCCAGTTTACATCCACATATCCAAACCAATTGTCATCCACATTACCTCAGAATATGAGTGATGTGTCCAACATTTTGCATAGATAGCAGTAGATGTGTTTGAGTGCAGTGATGTATATGTATCCTAAAATAACTACATATTTGCTTAAGACACTGACTGCAAACGCTAGATTGGAATGTGTAGCAAGCATCATATACATAAATGATCTGAGACCACTCTGCTACTCTTTAATGTCCATTTCAGCCTCCTCTAGTTTGATTAATTTGACATTAGGATCAAGAGAGGTGATGATAGGACAACTTTCAGTCATATTGAAGCATTTAAGTATGGACTGAATGTATTGGCATTGTAATAATTGAATAATTCACTTGTTGCGATCAGGAATGATCTCCATTCCTAGAATCTAGCATGCTTTGCCAAGATATGTCATGTCATATTTATGGACAAACTGCTTATTTAGATGGTCAATAGAGTTGTGATCTTTTGACAATAGTATTTTGTTATCAACATATGCTGTAATGATAATTAGAATGCCATTTTTGGATTTGTAGAAAATATTATAATCTACTTTATTTCATGTGAAGCTGAGTGCCTTGAGTACTGCATATAAACATGCATACCAGGATTTGTGGGCCTGCTTGAGATCATATATGTACATACTGCAAAATACATCTATTTCAAAATATCAATACCATTGCAACAGTTTTGCACCTTTTGCTCATGATATTGAAATCAAGTGTTATTTGGTTATGTTTGGTCATACAAACAAACATACACATATTAGGACCATGTCTGAGTTTAAAATAGTTCACATGCATCTTTGTTTCCAACTACAACCATCATAAAATCCATTTCTCCTACTCAACAACAAACCATCCTTTTTATACTTGATGCTGGCCAATCTGCTCATTTTATTGCATCCACAACTGGTCTTAATATGTCTACCATATCCAGATTACACTCCAAAGAGCATTCTGAGCTCCAAAAAGCTACTAGAGGTTATCCATCCAAGCTTTCCTCTACCAATGTCCAGCATTATTATGAACTTATCGTGAACAACAAATCCACAAGGCTCAGTGCTACTTCGCAGGCTACACATGTCCTGGCTCAACATGAGGATATGGGGATTTTCTCCATTCAACTTAGTCTACAAAGGCCAGATGACTAGGCAATGACTATTGAGGTAAACAAAATAGATTAGACTGGGAATTCCAGTCACAGAGTACTATCTTATATACTATACAGGCTCATGCACAGACCATGCTATGCATGGGAGAAGTTACCATAAATAGACTAAGAGATGCCACAGTCATGAGAGTGAGATAATAAAGATAAAAAAGGCTATGTGAGAAGAGCAGAAATTAAAAGAACAAGGTTACCATGATGTATGATGTCATTAGCTTCTAGGCCTAGTCATGTGATGGTTACCACGGTCACATGCACAGATCACATGACTGAGAAAAGAAAAGAATGAAGTTCAAAAAGTTTGAAAATATTCATATTATAACAAGCATGCCATTTGTCTCATCTCCTCTGGAAAGGCAGAGAATGCTGTTCAGGTGACTAAGGCACTCACCAATATAGTCAACCAGCCTCTCTTTACCTCCACAATGCACAAACAGTTGAGGAAGACAGGTATAAAAGTTGTGGTCAAGTCCAAACAGCCTCTTCTTTTAGCCAAGCATTACAAGGCTCATCTAGACTTTGCTTATGCTCATAAAAATTGGACTCTGGAGGACTAGAAGAAGGTAATATGGTCTGATGAAACCAAAATCAATCACCTAGAATCAGATGGATGCAAGTGGATGTGGAAAAAGGCAGCTGATGGAAGATACAGTGAAGTTTGGAGGAGGTTCTTTGATGATATGGGGCTGTATGACTTGGCAGGGAGTTGGCTATGCTACCAAGATTAATGGTAGGATGGATGAGGACCTTTACCTTCAGATTTTGAAGAATGAACTATTCAATTCTTTGCAGTTTTATGGTCTTGATCCTCCTAATATCATCTTTCAGTAGGATAGTGACCTCAAACATACTTGCAAGAAGGTGAAGGATCGGCTTCAAGAGCAGAATTTTCATACTATGGTATGGCCTATACAGTCTTTTGACCTCAACCCCATTGAGCATTAAAAAATCCTAAAGATCTCTAACACCAAAGTTCAAATATTCCACCAAAGCTTTGACCTTCAGCCCTAAGCAAAGGGGACAATAATATGGGAATTCCAAACATAAGGTACATACATTGAATATACCCTACTTATATACTACTGACTATTATGCATGGACCATGGAGGTAGAGGATAAAGGTAAAGGGTTATGGCAGGTTTGAGGGTATGGCATGATGACCTAGGGTTGTGGTCTAGGGCATGATATACCAGGGTCTGGGGTATACATAATGAGTGATCATGATATGAATAGAAGATATGATTGGAAGGATCTGTTAGATCACCGATGTATATGAGACAGTGTCCATATAACGAATAAGAGATGCTATGCTCGTGAGATTCATTAGATCCTGATGCAATAGCGAGATGCGATCAGGAATGAGTACTAATGCATGTGAGATACAATCTATAGTATAAATAGAAATGAGAAATGAGGCGTGGAGTGAAGAGGAAACAAGCCTAGATCCAAAGGTAATGTTGGCTAGAGGAGAGGCCACAAGAGAGGCTAATGACAGAATGGAACAATAGCCAGAGACACTATTGATAATGATATGAACGCAAGGTGATATGGCACTGGCCAAGATAAGATATGATACCAAGGCATAAGCGGAGCATGCAGCAGCTCCACGCTTAAGAGTCTTTGATAAATATGAACTTGGCAGGTGAAAGGTTAGCTAAGGGTTGCCAAGGCCTAGCTAAGATGAAGAGGATGGCAAGGGGTTAGCTAAGGGGCTAGCTAAGACCAGAAAGGAAATCCTGAGCTAGGATTTGGAGGCAACGAAAGTTTTGCATCGTTACAAGCACCTCTCGGGTTACCTTAAAAGAAGACTAGCAGATTATAAATCCTCTTCCAAGGGAATTCATAAATTGTGGAAGAGAATTCAGGTTGATTGGAAGGGAATAGCAGTTGAAGAGTGTCAGAAGTTGATAGAGAGCATGCCTAGAAGAATTAAAGTAGCTATCAAGACAAAGAAAGGCTATACCAAGTACTAATATACCTTAAAAAGCAAAAGGTTATTATGAACCTATCATAAACAACAAGAATCACAAGGCTCAGTACTACCTTGTAGGCTACACAAGTCCTGGCTCAATGATAAGGAAGAGGATGAGGGTCTTCTCTGGTCAACTCAGTCTACAATAGCTAGAAGACCAAGACAATGACTATGAGAGGTAACCAAATGAATTAGATTGGGGATTCTAGTCACAAAGTGCTACTTTACATATTGTACAGATGTGTGCACAGACCACGCTATGCATGAAAGGGATTACCATAATTAGACTAATGAGAGAAATGATGATGGAAGAAAAGTAACAGAGATTAAAGGGGTTGTGTGAGAAGAGTAGAAATTAAAGAGGCATGGTTATTATGAGGTATGACATTATTAGCTCTAGGCCTAGTCATATGATGCTTACCATGGTCACGTGCACAGATCATATGACTAAAAAAAAGAAAGATATAAATCCAAAAAGTTTTGAAAAAGTTTATATTATAACAAAGGTGCAAAACTATTGCAATGGTATTGGTGTTTTGAAATAGATGTATCTTTGCAGTATGTAAACGAAATCACATGACCCTAAAGACAAAGTTGTAGCTAAGGGTTTGTACTTTATTCGTTTCCACCAAAGCAAAGTGAAATTCCCACAATTGATTGTGGGGTGCTTTGTACCCCAGTTTGGAATTAGGTATTGCAATGGTTTTGCACCTCACTGTAATGTACATATCATTGAAGATGTCATTTATCATTTGCTGAAAAATAGGAAGTGAGTTGGTCATTCCAAAATATATAACAGTGGGTTCATAGGACCCAAGTGGAGTAACAAATGCTGCTTTCCATTCATCTCCTTCTTTGATTTGTATATTATTGTACCCCATCTCAAATCCAAGGCAGTAAATATGTCTATACCTTTGAGGCAGTTAATCAGAGCCAGGATCAGAGGAAGAAAATAACTATTTTTAATGGTTCCTTTGCTTAGATAATGATAATCCATTACCAATTGTTTGTTACCAGTTTTTTTTGGAATAAAAAATACAGATGTAGTTTGAGAGGACTTTAATAGACATACAATGGTTCAAAAAACTGTCTGCATGTTTGGTTATTTTTCATGAAACACAATAATTCCCAATAACCCCTAATCCTAGCCCTAAGCTCTGAGTGTATGAAATGAAGTACATACCCTTTGCTTTCTATTGGTATAAAGATCATAAAAGTTGAATAAGATTTGATGAAATAACAGCCATTTCAAAACAATAACTCATGCAGACAGTTTTTTGACTTTATATAAATTTAAATATCTAGTACTTGGTATGGACTTCCTTG
>JBBPQZ010001007.1:0-10772 GCA_038092795.1 Boletus rubissimus | reverse complement strand
ATATAAGGTAGCACATTGCGACTGGTATCCCCAGTCTAATCCACTTTGTTCACCACTATAGGCATTGCCTTGGCCTCTTGGTCATTGTAGCCTGTGTTGTTCGGAAAGGACCCCCATACCCTCCTTCATGAGCCAGGACTTGTGTAGCCTGCAAGCAGATACCTGAGCCTTGTGGAAGTGATCAGACTCTTCGGAGGTAGTTCATAACAACATCAATCTTTGACAAATCAAATTCACATTTATAATTTCAAGCAAAGTAACTTTGTCCACCAGTCAAATATTGATTCCTCCAGCCATTGCTTGTCATGAGCTTTCACCAGTTTCCTGCCTCAATATCTTGTTCATAGGCACATCGTGCTTTTCTTTTCCCTCCTCTATTGTTCTATGCTTACTTACATATTTCAAGACCTTGTCAAAATTACCATCTCTTATCAGTTCATGACATTGGTTATAGATCCAAATATGGTTCCAGTAAGTTATAGTTAGGCAAGAGTAGGGGTTTGGATAAATTCCAGGGGTCAGAATAAAGGTACATTGAGGATAAAGATAGGAATTTTAAATTTTCTAAGTATGAAGAGTATATCCTTTAAACTCTCCAAGGGTAAGATCTTTGACCATACCCTTACCCTTAGTGAAGGGTAGGGATAGGGGTACAGCCCATAGTACCCCTGGATTACCCCTGCTCTTGCCTAGTTATAGTCATCTTGAGTGGATGAAAAACAATGAGCTGATGTGTTATAGCATCCTAATACCATTCAATTCAGTAGCAGCGATGATAGTGGAATGGAAACTTGCCCCCAAGATCTTACTATCCCATTTTTACCACTTTCAGTAACATTTGATTCCACCAATACTTAGTGATGGACCAAACTATATAAAGAGATTGAAGATTGGCTTGTTGCCAATATCCAAAGTTCTATCCATCCAGAGTGGTCATGGGGGAGAGATGCTTTTTGGATGGCATTTGTTGGTACACATCTGGTGTTTTCAAATGGAAGGTGAACATTTTGGGATCCATGGATTCCCATAGAAGGAACATTCATATAAGAGTGGCTCAATGGTGATGATGCCACTAATGAGCTGCCCAACAGTAATGATACTTTCAATAGTACTGGCAATGATCCCACTCTATCTAACTGCTCTGTTACTCTTTCTTATGTTTGGGATTCCTTTACCAGACACATTTCACTTTTTTATTTGTTTCCTTTAATTAAGGTACCTGTCTGCTAGTTTGTCTTTTTGTCTTACTAAGATATTGCCATTCTGTTGATAATCTGTCTTGTTGTATGAAAGGTCACAACATGTATGGACATTATACACTTTCTAACTTTGGTTCCAAGGAAATTGAGTGTGGCTGAATTTGCCATAGTTCTTTGGCAATGCTCTCATACTCTTCAATCCAAATGTATCTTTTTTGAAAAATAAACAGAGCTTCAGTTTGCTAACAATAACCATCACTTTCCAGCACTGTAAATCATGGAAACATTACTTCTTCCCTGGTGGTTTTAGCATCCCTCATCCTACCACTAAGCTTCCTCTAGAATGAGATTTCCTTCAAATTTGCCAACATACTTCAATGATGTACAACAGCAAGCCACCAAAGATGCTGGTCAGATTGCTGGTCAGAACTGCTGACACCCTCACCCATGGTCTTGACCACTCAGATTCATTCCTCATTATTATCTATATGTTATAATCCTATCACGAATGACAAAATCAATCCACAAGGCTCAGGAAATGCTTTGCAGCATACATGGCTACTGGCTTAAAGAAGAGGGTATGGGGACCTTCTCTGTTTAACTCAGTATACAAAGGTTAAAAGACCTAGGCAATGACTATCAAGGTAAATAAATGGATTAGACTGGGGATTCCAGTCACATAGTATCTACTTCATATATGTTACAGGCATGCACACAGACCATGCTATGTGTGAGAGATTCTACCATAATTAGATTAATGAGAGAAGTGATAGTGGGACAATGATAACAGAGATTAAAGGGATAGTATAAAAAAAGCAGAAATTAAAAGAGCATGATTACCATGAGATATAACATCATTAGTTCTAGACCTAGTTATGTAATGGTTTACCATGGTTATGTGCACAGATCACATGACTGGAAAGAGAAAAGTGTTAAGTTCAAAAATATTTGAAAATGTTCATATTATAACACTATGATCTTGAGGGTGATGCACTTGAGAATGTCTTTGAGGTCAAGTTGGTATAATATGAATATTTCGAAATTTTTGGACTTATCCTTTTGTTTCCTTTATCACATGATTTATGCATATGATCATAAGAAACCTCACATAATCTAATCTAGACCTAATCACATGACATTCCTCATGGTTTTAATTTCTGTTGACTTCTATTCTATATCAACTCCCATGTTCATCTTGGTCTTTATATTCACATGTATGCTTCTTTACTTTACTCATATGTAGTAATCTCTCACTCACACAGCATGGTCTGTGCACATTCCTGTAACATATGTAAGTTAGACACTTGCAACTGGAATTCCCAGTTTAATCCACTTTGTTTACTCATATAGTCATTGCCTTGGCCTTTGAGTTATTGTAGACTGGATTGTTTGGACTAAGACCCATTTACCCTCATATCCTTTGAGCCAAAAGTCATGTACTTTGTGAAGCATTCCTTGAGCCTTGTGGTTTTGTCTGTCATTTGTCATAGTTCATAACACAAGTCACTAACCTATAGCAACACTCATCTTGGTGGAGAGAACTTTCAACATTACCTTCCTTGACCATATCTTAAAGGAGTTCCAAATGGGATCATGTTATGAACTATTGCAAATAACAAACAAAACCACAAGGCTCAGGATCTACTTTGCAGTGTATATGACTACTAGCTCAAGAAGATGAGGGTAAGGGGGTCTTTTTCGAAAAGCTCAGTCTATAATGGCCAAATGACCAAGGTGATGACTATGTGAGATGAACAAGGTGGATTAGACTGGGGATTCCACTTGCAAGTGTCTAGCTTGTATATGTTACAGTTGTGCACATAGGTCATGCTATGTGTGAGAGATAATACTACATATAGATAGATGGAAGAAGCATACATGTGAGTAACAGGATGGAAATGAATGTGAGAAATGATAAAGCATAGAAGCAAAACAGAGATTAAAACCATGAGGTGTGTCACATAACTAGGTCTAGACCAGATCATGTGAGGTTTCTCATAATCATGTGCACAGGTCATATGCTAAAGGATGTGAAAGGTTAAGTTTAAAAAAGTTTGAAAATGTTTATATTATATATAACAGGTCAGATATCTTCTTTACCCAAGATTGAAATTTCATTGGTGATATAGATGGAGATTAACTTGCCATTCATTACTGCTGATGCATCAGGTCCCAAACACATTAACCTGAAACTTAGCAGAGTTAACTTCAAGAGTTTTGTTAACAAACTCATCTAGTGCACTATTGAGCTCTACAGGAAGGTACTCAGTGATGCTGGCATGAAAGCTAGTGAAGTTGATGAAGTAATTTTGGTTGTGGTATGACTCATATGCTAAACTGAGGGTGAACAGGGAGGCAATAAGCCTTAGACAAGAAGACATTTGATCTTGTACTAACCACAAAACTACAGATTTTTACTATTTAACAGCTTTATGTCATGCACACACAAGGGGGAGCTTGGTGCACACTACTGATCAATTGCATTATGCCACTGTAAAAGATGATCTGGATGACTTTGGATCTTTGTACAACTTGAAACAGATAAGTAATGAAGTGAGTACATAATTTTGAGATCCGCTTACTGACCTAATACTTTAGAATTCTCTGCTTTATTGGAGTGTCTATCCAAGATGGTGGTTCTTATTGGCAACATTATCAACATCTTGCTCCTTGATATTACCCCACTCTCTCCTAGTATTCCTGGTGGTACTATGACAAAACTTATCAATCATAACACTGCAATTCCTACAAAGAAGTCATAGACTGCAGCTCATGGTCAGCCCACTATTGAGGTCAAGATCTACCAGGGTGAATGTGAATTGATTCAGAATAACAAACTTCTCAGTAACTTTAGTCTTGTTGGTATTTTTCCTGCACCCAAGGGTATGCCTCAAATTGAGATTACTTTCGATGTCAATGCAGGTTAGTGTGAAAACTGCTTGCTAGATGAAGACTTTTACACTTACCTTGTTTTTATGTGTTAGTATTTATTTGACTATAACACTATTGCATTTTGACACTACATGGCACTTTTCACCTGACATTATTTTGCTTTTTTTTTTTCTTTGCACTTATGTATGCCCTATTGTTGTGTGGTTCTAGCCCCTTGTTGTTTTCACATCCTCTCATATTCTAGTTTTTCTCATTCAAGCCTTTCATCTTTGCACCTATATGATGCCATGGAATCCACTCTCCTCAAACACCCTCACAGTCCCACCACCTTTATAGATCACCTCTTCACTTACAACTTCATCTCTGACCTTATACATGATATATAAAGAAATAATCTGAATTCAACATTCAGACATATACAGTTTATATGCATCATATATCCAGCTGATATGTGCACTATATCTGATGCCAATTATCTATCGTATATTGTAGCAAACATATCCTATATGGTTCCTGGTAATTAATGCAGGCACATTAACTTTACATTGTTGTAGTATGCATTAAGCACCATTTTTGTAATACTTGAGATATCTCTGCTGGACGTCATGCTTAGCATCTCCATTGAATAAATTCTCATTTTATTACATGCATACAGTATGAGTGTGCTTATGATATGGATTGCATACAAAATCCTTGAATTCCAGCAAATGTACATTGATTGATTTTTGCATTCCGACATGTAATACATGCTGCTCAGCACCCACCACACACCCCAACCAACCACCACCTAAGTCATTCACACTTGGTGACCACTTTCTTAAGTGATTCACTTCCACTACTACACTGCATCCTGCAACCAATAAATAAGTGCTATATACCTCACTATTCACACACTTAACTAGCATGACCATAGGCAAACACATGGGTACAGGTAGCACTGTACCATACCTGTACCCCTATCCATACCTATGTAGTGGGTATCTTATCAAATATGGTAATTTTATGGTAAGTTGTACCTCTCTTATTATTATTTTTGACAAACACACTCCTTCTCATTCTCATCTCACCCTCAACCAATGATGACAATGAACAACACCTCTGTAAAATATTTTAGTAGACAGGTGCACTCAAGTAATATGCATATATGGTAAGTCGCAGCTCTGCTAATGTACTCATGCTATTTTTTCTTGCATCCTTACCATTGATCAACTCTAGCACCTTCATGTGTGCATATCACACCTTAGGACTGTTTCCTTGGCCTCTGTACACCATATATATCATATCTGGCCACTTCAATTCACCCAATTTGGCCTCAATGTGGTTATATGACCCATGATGTCAATTTTCTCGATCTGGTCTGATTAACTTGTCTAGATTTCAATTTCTCTTTTTCTCATTGACACAATGGATTCACAGGCTCTGTAGAATATTTGAAATGATGGCTGGATGGTCCTGATGAATGAGGTATATTGCACTTTGTGCATTTTGTCCATTTTTGCTGACTCACCTCTTTTACAGCTAGCATCTTCATTTTGACTTCTTTCGAGTCACACCATATGCTGCTTGATGCACCATCCTTTCCATGTCATCACCCATTGCTATGGATGCCATCTCCATTATTTCCACAGCTCCAATTGTTCTAAACAACCTCTGACTTAACTTCCTTGCCCATAGATCTCCTGGCCTTTCAACTCAACATAGCACACTCATTTCAACAAAGCACTCATTCCTGATGCTCATGGGACCTATCCTATTATATTTGATGCTGTTATAATATGAACATTTTCAAAACTTTTTGGATTTATCTTCTTATATCTGTTATCATGTGACCTGTGCACATAATCATGAGAAACCTCATGTGATCTGGTCTAGACCTAGTCATGTGACATATCTCATGGTTTTAATCTCCACCTTATTTCTATTTTTCATCAACTCTCTGTTATAATATGAATATTTTCAAACTTTTGGCTTAACACTTTTTCATTTCCCAGTCATGTGATCTGTGCATGTGACCATGGTAATCATCACATGATTAGGCCTAGAGCTAATGATGTCATACCTCATGATAACCACACCTCTTTAATTTCTGCTCTTTTCACACAGCCCCTTTAATCTCTGTTATCTTTTTTCCACTGTCACTTCTTCCATTAGTCTATTTATGGTAATCTCTCTCATGCATAGCATGGTCTGTGCATGTGCCTGTACAGTATATAATGTAGCACTTTGCAACTGGAATCCCCAGTCTAATCCATTTTAGTTACCTCTCATAATTATTGCCTTGGTCATCTGGCCGTTGTAGACTGAGTTGACTGGAGAAGACCCTTACCCTCTCCTTTATCATTGAGCCAGGACTTGTGTAGCCTGCAAGGTAGCACCAAGCCTTGTGATTCTTGTCATTCACAATAGGTTTATAACACTCTTATATTCATTTCTGTCCTGTCATTCATACATAGACTTCTTTAATCTATATATGTATATGTAGTAGTATCTCTCATGCACAGCATGGTCTGTGTGCACTCCTATAACATATGAACTAGACACTTACAACTGGAATCCCTAGTCTAATTCACCTTGTTCATTTCATATAGTCATTGCCTTGGTCTCTTGGTCATTGTAGACTAAGTTGTTTGGAGAAGATCCATTTACCCTCATTCTTGAGCCCGTAGTCATGTATGCTGCAAAGTAGTTCCTGAGCCTTGTGGTTGTTCTCAATCATTTGCAATAGAGTTCATAACACTTGAATTAGACTACTATATACAATGCTTGGGTTCCAAAGCCAGGAAAACAAAAGTTATCACCACTTGACGGTAATGAGACTAGTACTCGTCCCACACTATCTGATATAGTTGTCTGCTGTCTAAATATGGATAACATTGCTTTTGGACATAATGCACCAGTCCCCATCATCTGCTAAGGTCAAGCAGTTTGTATGTCACTACACTAGTGTGGCAAGGTTCATGTAAATAACTATAACATCACATCTAATGCAGATAGTATTTCTGTCACCATAGCTAGGTGTTTCCAGTTTCCTCCATGCATTCTCATTTTGGATATTATGATAGGTCACTGCAGCCACCTTTGAAACTGTCATCAGAGAAGAAGATATTACCTTTGATCAAAAAAGTACTTTTTACATCAGCAAGTTTGTAGGTTGCCCAGAGTGTAGTTGAAACAGTCTGTATAGTAAGCAGCTGAAAGAAGATTTCAAAATTCTGTCCTAATCTTGCATCCAAAAGGTTTATTGGCTTTCTCATAACAAACAACGAATCTCTCATCACTCTTTCTCTTTTGAACACTATGGAAATCCTTTCTTCTGCTCATATCTTCACCCCACCACCTACCTAAAACCTGTAATCAAATATATTTCACTTGGTTGACCTCAACAACCTCGTTGCCTGTCTAACCAATGTAAACATGGACAAGGAAAAATCCAATGTAACAAAGAAGATCAGAGATCTTGATACATAGAATGACAATAGATCCCCCTTCCATCTTTGGTGGGTCAAATTAAGGTTGTGGGTTGACATCCAAATATGGAAATCTGACAAGCTCCACTGCATAGCTATTTTGTCCTGCTTTAAGAAGAAGGCTGATGGATTTGCCCAGATCACCATTAAGAGGTATTTCAATGATGAGGATACAGAGATAAGAAATGCAAACAAAATAGTCACAGGCACAAAAAGGGATTCAGCATGGCCCACATAGTTGGCTCTCCAAAAAGAAATAAAGAAATATTTCCAAATCAATGTTCTTTGCCATGAGTTACTTTGGAAATTGGAGGCCCTTAAACAAAACAGGCATCCAATTGATCTCTTTCTACAAAGGTTTGAGGTTTTAAAGAAAGAAGCTAACATTGAGGACTACCATGCTGTTATGCTCCTCAAAAGGATAGTAGACTATTGGATCTATGAAAGGGTTTGATTAAATCATCCTGGATTGGACTTTGACTTCAATGTCCTCAAAGAAAACTACCAAGCAATGGGCAGAGCCTTTGAGCAAATGGCAATAGAGTGTGGTCCTCTACAAAACTCCCATTTCATCCCACATTCTCAAGGTTGATATCAATATCTGCCTCCATCCAATCCTCCCACCTCCCAATGTTTGCAATTTATGGCTACTGGCATACAGCCAGGCTGAAGTAACCCAATGAAGATAGGTGTGCACCAGGCTGCACCTGCAAAACCAGACATAAAAACATGCTACTTGTGTAATCTCCCAGGGCATATCAAACCTGATAGTCCCAAGAACCCATATTGTTGACCTCTGCATCTGCTGCAACAATGGCAACAAGTAGTGTAGGACTATAATCAGGATACTTATGTAGCTGTGGCAGAAAATAAGCATGCTAATTTTTTTTCCACAGGTGCAAGTTGCCCAGCATTATACAAATCATCCTCTTTCATTCCCCTAGTTACAGCCCTGATAGTAGCAATGGCTATTACAACTTCTTCTTTCTTTTATACTTCTCTTTCACCTTTGCTCAATCCATGTACTACCATCAGTCCTAGATCTGCTTATATGGTGTATCCTAGGCCACCCATTGAACTATATTCCTTTTCTCCACCACTGGCTTCTCCAGCTTCCTCCATATCCATGGTGTATTCTACTTTTCTTTTTCTCTTGTTGATTCTCCCATGATACAATGGCCACATATCTTCCATGTTTTCATATGCGTGTCCTTTCTTTTTGAGCTTCCTTTCATTCTGCTATGTGTCTTCCCCAATTCCATAACACATAGCCATCTTTTTTCTTCCTGATCCTCTCTGCTCTCACTCTGGTCTGTGCATGATTGGAATACATATATAATGACTTGGTTACCACTATAATTCACTAGTTTAGACCTACCTCAAGTTACCTTGTATCTTATCACCCCAAGCAATCTATGTGCTTAAATTCTGTCTATCCTCATTCTTCATTCCACAGTTAGGAAACTCCTAGACCATTACTTTGTCCCTTTAACTAGGAATCCCCTAGGTTGATACTTCGGTCGACTCACTCTCAGCTTGTTGACACCATTGGGGAATCCCCTCAATACCCACCGCTGTAGAAAACCCCATGTCAAAAGTCTGCATTATTGCTCTTCAAGTGATCCTCTGTTCATGAGGTCCTTAACAATCACTTCTATCCTAGGTAGTTGTAACAATGGCCACACAAAGTTTTGTCTCAATTTTATATGCTAGATTACCATAATGTGCTTTATGCACTCTGGTGTGAAAATGTCACATGGATATTCTAGAAGGGAGACTATGTTATTTTAATAACAGTACTCTGAAGATGTTCAGGAATGAGCGATTTATTTTGCCTCCATTTTCATTAGATTATGGTTCAGTACTGACAACTTAACATTTCAAAGAATCTACCCCTGAAATGTCTACCACTTTCAAAGAAATTCCTTGCTTCAACAGCACCAACTACCAGACCTAGCACAATGATATGGATGCCTATCTTCGCTCTCAGGGAGTATAGATGGTTTTCCAAGTTAATTGCAACAAATCATCTACTGATTGTTACTATGGTGATGTTATATGTCATAGGACCTATAGTCCAGCTATTTAACCAAGAGTTATATTCTCAAAACTCCACAATTCAACAATGCACCCCATCTCCTTTGCTCAGAAGGAAAATATCCTCTCTCTTGCCTCCAATGGTCTTTCTGTCAGGCAGATTGCCTCCAGAGCTGGTGTTGGCAGATCTACTGCATCCAGGGTACTTCAGGATATTCTTCCCAATAGATTGGTCCCTTCTTTTGGACGTTCCTCAAAGCTTTCTACTCGCTCTCAGCAGGCTATTATTACTCAGATTACTACTGGCAAGGCTTCTAATGCTGTTCAAGCCACCAAACACATCAACACCATCATCTCCAACCCAGTCTCCTCAGAAACAGTGAGGAGAGTTCTTAGGAAGAATTCATTCAAGGCTGTTGTGAAGAAGAAAAAGCCATTGCTTAGTGCAATGCATAGGAGGAAGCGCTTGAACTTTGCTATAAAGTACAAAGAGTGGACTGTGGAGGACTGGAAGAGAGTAATCTGGTCAGATGAGACTAAAATCAATAGAATTGCCTCAGATAGAAGACAGTGGGTGTGGAAAAAGGCTAGAGAGGGATTAATTGAGAGGGAGGTCCAAAGCACAGTCAAATTTGGTGGGGGAAACATTATGGTATGGGGCTGTATGGGTTGGGAGAGTATGGGGAGACTTGCAAAGGTTAAGGGGAGGATGAATGTTGAGCAGTATGTGGACATTTTGGAGAACAACTTACTGCCCAGCATGAAGAAGAGTGGAATTTCTCTGGAGGATATCATTTTTCAATAGGACAATGATTCCAAGCACACCTTTAAAAGGGCCAAGGAATGGATGGAGAACAATAACATCACTTTCCTAGACTAGCCTCCACAGTCTCCAGACCTCAATCCAATTGAACACCTCTGGCATCACATTAAGAAAGAACTTTGCCAGTATTCAACACAGGCCAAGGAGGTCTGGGAGATATGGGACAGAGTTGTAAAGGTGTGGGGAGAGATAGACCCAGAAGTGTGTTAGGAGTTGATTGAAAGTATGCCTAGAAGGATTGGAGCAGTTATCAAGGCCAAGGGGGGTAATACCAAGTACTGAAACTACATTTACTATATTTTTGAGACACTCACATAATTGTCCCAATGAGTATCAGTTTTGAATTGCATATAT